>JAFVLL020013363.1:0-55997 GCA_021397915.2 Tor tambroides | reverse complement strand
TTATGGATATATCACCTAGTAGACAAACTGATGGAGAATTTGGGATGTGACATCCCATAGTGACAGATAGTGATTCAATGACCTTTTCCCAAAATTTTTTAATTGGGGTACAATACCAAAGGGCATGAACATATGTATCTGTTTCATTTTGGGTGCAATGTGAACATGTTTCTGAAGTGAATCCCATTTTAAACAATTTCTGTCCGGTTAAGTGAAATCTGTGAAGTACTTTATACTGTACAAGTTGCAAGTTGGCATTTTTTGTCATAAAGTAGATATTTTTGCAGATTTGTGTCACAATAACTTTAACCACAAAAACAGCAAGTAAATATCTGAAGCGGTTTTTAAATAAATTGCTGGGCACACAGCTCTTTATGGTGTGAAACAAACAGATGCATCCTCTGTCAGGGATGGGGAGAAGAAAAAAAAAACCCAGCTGTTAGCAATTCATCTCCACAGGAAATAAGTGAATCATATGGACAGATGACCTTTGACCGATCTAACACACAAACACATATCCACTCAGGCATAACCTGATGATTGGTCCTTTCTGGATCTGACGTCTACTTAGTTGCTGTACTTACTGACAGGCCCAGAAGGGATCTGAATCCACAAAATCCCACAAAGGAAGCTGTGTTTTATAATACTGGACCATGTTTAAATTTATTCCACAGATTTTCTCCCAAAATCAGCACAAAAGATGCACAAAAAGCATCTGCAGATTCCATCTGGGCCTGCTCATTGGGGAATCTAGATTTAAGCATAGAGCAGAAGTATTTTCACTTGGGTCAATGTCATAAGAAATGAAAGCAAAAAACAAATAAATAAAATAACAGATTTTACAATCTGTGGAATGTATAGTATGTTTCAAAAACTAATATATATACACACACACACACACACACACACATACATACATATGTATAGGTTTTGGATGTGATTATTTTATTTTATTTTTTATTTTTTTTGCATACTGATCCAATTTAATCATCTCTGTGATTTAGTAAATTCATTGTGACTAGTAGAAAACATGTAATCTCTATCCAAAGGATGAAATGGAACAAATTCAGAACAAAAAATGGATCCAAACTGATCTTGTTCTCCTAATCATGTGGAACATTTAGTGTCAGCTAAATTGTTGTAACGATTAAACACACTGAATCTCTATAGAGAGCACATCATCCGCCTGGCATTCATAATAAACGTTAGCAATTAGATATAAAGCACAACAACAGTCTCTCAGCTTTGCACAGAGCTCATATGCACAATCTCCCAGGCCAAACCTAAAACCCCACAGAGGAAAGAGATCCCACCAGTTTCCTGTTCTGCTGAAAAGCTACGTTAAGATCCAAATCGCAATGTCAGCGGGAACACAGCATTTAGATTCACAAACTGGGGGAAAATGGGTTATGAAGGAGGATCCCTCAGGCCATGTGAAAACGCCCCGGTGTTGATTCCGAGACGGCGGAGGACCCAGCGTGAGCGCCTGATCTCACACCACAGCATCTGGTCTCGCTCTGCCTCCATTTACACCATCTGCCTTAATAGAAACAGACAGCTACAGAAATGAGCACTCTGCCCCTCCATCCTCTCTCACATTCCCCCTCACTCCATCTCTAATCAACATGATGTTGATACAGGTCAGCGGAAAAACCCCATCACGCTCACAAAGACAGGTGCAGCACAGATTCAAGCAACTTGCAGTCTGGGAAATAGGTGTTTTAGCAACTCAGTTTGGTTCGAAATGAGATGCAGTTCTGCTGTGAAACGTGACAGTGATTTTCAACCTTCAATGACTGCAAAGAAACAATTTATTTAATATGTGCCACCTATTAGAGCTTCCAAACCCAGCAGATAAATAATACTGAGGTTTTAATCATGCTGAACCAGAGAGTAAACATACACATTTCAGAAAAAGGCTGTTATACAGGAAAATAACATTACTTCTTGGGGTCGAAAAACAGTGTGTACACCAATCAGACACCAAAACGTATTGCACTTCATCATTCATATTGCATTAGGTGTCTTTATTAAAGATGTCTGAAAAATGTCATGAAGTTGCAATCTTATAATCGTTCTCATAAAAGCATGAACCTCAGTGTTAAATTTCTATGCCATTTAAAGGGAATTGAAGTGGAAATACAGAGAATTGAGAGTGGAAATACAGAGAACAAAGCCAAACTGAACTGTTCACACCATGATTCCCTTTATGACAGTGAAAGAAAGAAGTGTGAAGCAGGGTTATTACAGTTAACTAAAACTATTAAATCAATTGCTACCTGAAATAAAATAAAGGTTAACTGAAATTAAATATTAAAATGCTTAAGCTAAGTGCTTCAGTCTAATTGTATGTACTAAAATTGAAACTGAAACTAAAATGAATCAAACAAAAACTAATAAAAATGACAAAAACACACAAAATTCTTAAATTTGAAAACATAAAAAATAAAAACGAATCAAAAATATGAATAAAAAACTACAACAGCACCTCAGTGATATATTGAAATAACACTAGTCTCCTGTTCTGATAAGACTCACTTTTACAGTCTTTATGGTTGGGCTTTCAGAGACCACAATGATAATTTTACAAAAAAAAATAATCACTTAGGTTCCCTTTAAATTATTTTATGTAACTTATTTGACCAAAACAAAACTCAGATGACAGCTTGAAGCTCTGTTGAATCACAAAGTATACTGCTGTCCAATATATATTTGCACTTGTGTTGGACTTCATTGGACTCAAACTGAAACACTGTGGAACAAAAAAAAAACAAAAAAAAAAACAATTTAACAAATCCAAGAATGCTGACTAGAGTGTCTTAACGTGCAGAAAATGTAACGTTACACTGTATTCATGTTTTTTAAGGGGTCACTAAGACTACAAACACAATGAAAACACTCTCACTGAGGACTTCTGAACATGTTATCGACTTACTATATTTTTGAACTACGACCTGGAGTCCCAAACAGAGAACAAGAGTGACAGTGCACTACATAAAGCCCATCATGACTGTGTTTGAACCGTGAACCTCTGTATGACAGCAAAAACGTGAGCTCTTACCTGCTGGTAGTTTTCATCTTGCGGTTTAAACGTGTGATCCAACGGCTGAAACCTTAGATTCACGTGAGGAAACTGATGAAGCCAGTAAGTCCACCAAGGAGCGATATAATCAACCCGTGCAGACGACATCCCTCAGCAGTCGACGAGACGAATAAATCACTTTCCCAGATAGAGACGGTCGGACAATTTGGGTGTTTCTTTCCCGGTTACTCTCCGCTGTCTTGTCTTCTCAAACAAAAGCCATGGATTTAGACATTAGAGAGACTGAGTACTCAAACAAAAGTGCTGAAAGGGACATAAGAAGATCTCTGAATACTTCCCCCAAATCGCAGACTATGGGAAATAACGGGAAATGTTGAATTATTGCATTAAATCCCGGTCTCGTGCAGCAGCCATTCCTGCGCGTGTTGTGCGCTCTGAACTCGGGAGCGAGCTTGAATGAGCGCACGATTGGGACTCGGGGTCGCGCTTGAATAGGAGGATGAGGATGGAGGCAGTTTCTTTTGAAACTTTTTTTTTAGGTGGCTGTTGTGGTGATAACAAGATTCAGCAGAAATTGAAAACAATACATTTTATTGCTTTTGGAGATTAGCTTTGAACTATTTGTTTGAATAAAATATTCTTAAAATGAGGTAAATGCTGAATTTAGTAATTTCTTTGAAAATATTTAACGCAATGCTGCCATCTTTCGGGCAACTCAAGTAAATACAGACACTGGTACAAAAAAATAAAAAATATAATAATAATAATAATAATAATATTATATATATATATATATATATATATATATATATATATTAGTGCTGTCAATCGATTAAAAAAATAACTAATTAATCGCACATTTTTCTAAAATTAATCGCGATTAATTCCACCTAACATTAAAGTTTTTAAATATACATTTATATTGCAATAATTTCGCATCAATCTTCAAATGTACAATGTACAAACAACATAAAGACAGTATATTTTTAATATTTCTTTAATGGCATCTGTTTTATGATTGAAGGCCAGCATCCCTGATATCAGTACTACTGATATAAAATAGTTTTTTCCCCTGAATATTTAACCATTGACTGTAGCCAGTCAGCATTACAGTATAATTTAGATCTATAAATTTTTACATCTATTAGACTTAACTTCTAATTTAAGTGAACTTAAAACAATCATCACATGAACCTATTATTATAAATTACATATTTAGCTACTTCTGCCCTTCAGCAGAAATATACAGAAAATGAATACTTAACAAACACTAAATTCTAAATTAAATATAGATTAAACCCTAAAAGCAATAACAGTTAATGATTTCCTCTTTTTTTCTTTGGTTCTTGGATTAATAGACATCACAGCAGCTGATTATTAGCTTATTTGCCTGCTATAGCTTTAAAAGCTGCTGCTGCTGAACGTGACGCGGCTCTGACATGCGTCTTATTTTCTCACAACTCTCTTTACCTTTTCTGACCCACTTCAGGTCTTAAAGTCTCTACTAATGAGCGGACGAGTTGAATCGGGTGTTTCTTTCGCTGTTTGATATGAAATGATACAGGCTACAGCGCGCGCTGGCACCTTTGTGCGAGTATTATATATATATATAAACACATAAATAATGACACATAAAGGACATTTCACATCAACGGTGATGATTCAATGTCCCTCAGGATTCAAAGGGGACTTTTACTATATCAACAAAAATACACTTTTTTTTTTAAAAAAAAAATATATTTTAAGAACGTGTATAGACAAAAGCTAGTGTACTGGTCCATTAATTTTCATAGGGAGGTTATTTTAGATGTGAATTATTTAAGAACACAATATCCTTATGTTGGCATAGTTAGGTTCTTAAATAGATGTTGTTAAAATGTCAATATTGTTGTCATGGTTTTGCACAGAAAACTGTATATTTGATGAAATATCAGCATTACATTCTCTTAATAAACTCCTTGTAGTTTCATGACCTCGAACAGAATGCCAGTCATTGCTAAATGTCAGTATTATTTTTCATTTAGTTTGAGATTACATAAAACAATTTCTAAACATTGTTTGAAAAGGTTTAAAATCACAAAGTGAAAATGTCATGCATGTAATGACCCACCAAAAAAAAAAAAAAAAAAAAAAAAAAACTTGCTAAAATGCTACATTCCCAAGAAAGGTAGACATAAAGCTACATCAGTGGCGTGAGAAAATTTGTCAGCTATATTACATCTATATTTTGTAAATGTTTATACTGGCTTTATGCCAAATACCTCAGTTGACAAACCAGGATATAAATACCATGGCCTTTCTAAACAAGTAAATTAAACTACAGTAAATCTGCAAGAAGTATTAAATTTACAAGGCTATAGCTTGTTTGAGATAATACAAATCAGATGCTTTGACAATTCATTAAAGGTCTTAAATTAACAAAACTTTTGGCCTAAAAACCAAGTTTGAGGTCAATAAAAAAAATTTCCCTAGAGTAACAAAGTACACAAGCATTCAAAAACTTGGGGTCAGTAAGACTTTAACGTTTTTGGAATAAGTGTAATTCTCACCAAGGCTGCAATTATTTAATAAAAATGCAAATACTGTAATATTGTGAAATATTACAATTTCAAAGAAACATTTTCTATTTTAGTATTTAAAACTGTAACATTCCATTAATGGCAAAAGCGAATTTTCAGCAGCCATTACTCTAATGTTCAGTTCTCCAGAAACACGTTCATAACAGAAAAGCCCTAGTAAATGTGTGACCCTGGACCACATAACCAGTCACAAGTAGCACAGGCATATTTGTAGCAATAGCCAACAATACACTGCATGGATAAAAATGATCGATTTTTCTTTCATGCCAAAAATAATACCGTAAACATACCAAAACTTAATTTGATTAGTAATATGCATTGCTAAGAACAATGGACAACTTTAAATGCGATTTTCTCAGTATTTTCATTTTTTTGCACCCTTACAAATTCCAGATTTTCAAATAGTTGTATCTCAGCCATTGTCCTATCCTAACAAACCATGCATCAATGGAAAGCTTATTCAGGTTTGAGATGAAGTATAAATCTCAATTTAAAGAAAATGGACCCTTATGACTGACTGTTTTTGTGGTCCAGGATCATATCACATTTGAAATAATCTCTTGTAACGTTGTAAATCTTTACCGATCAATTTCATGTGTCATTTCTTGCTGAATAAGTGAATAAAAGTATCAGGGGAAAAAGAAAAAAAAAAGAAAAAAAAAAAAGGAAAAAGTATTGACCCAAACTTCTGAAAGGTAGTGTATACCTTGCACAACCTAAATAAGCACACAGACGCATTAAACACTTCACTATAAAATAGTTATCAAGTAGGTCCATAAAGTGTAAAAAGCATAGAAACAAACAAGACACCATTCTTAATTTTCCCAATTTTATTACAACATTTTGTACAAGAGAGACATCTACTTCAGCTCCTTCACAGCCAGACCTGAAACAAGAGAGAGATGGGTGATATTTACAGTAACCCTTGAAGAGTCCAGAACTGACACAGCTGCAAGTGTTAGTGAACTGGTGGAACTGAAGTCTCTGTGTGATGCGAGACCCAGCACTTGGTCCATCATTGTTCTAGCAAGCGTGTAAATGCACAGAGGGCACAGAACAGGCCCAAAGTGTTTGGACATCTTGCATACTTCTCAAAAATCTTATCACAGCACTTCCATGACTTTCCAGTCAGTTGCAAGCACTTTAAGGATCTAAAAAAAGTTTTTTTTCCCCCTAAGAGCTAAACAATAACACACAACCTTAAAGCTTTACATTCACAGCCCTGGAAATGTTAACATTTTCTTTTGTTTGTAGGTTTACTCTTTTAGATTCACATTACAAGATCCACTACGTATTCATTTTTATCAAACCAAAACATTTAGCACAAATCCTTAAGGTTGATCATTTCTGCACAAGCATTATGTTGCACAAACGCAACCAGTTTATGGATTTGGTTTCATCTTGCTATTGATAACAGCATTGTTACTTATATGGTATTATAATCCCAGCAGTTTCATTTGGTGTTTTTAAAGACTCACCTGGTGGCAGGGACTGCTTGAGCTTCTCAGCCTTCTCTTTGTCTGTGATGACCAATGTGTACAGATATCTGCTGCAGCGGACCTTGAACTTCACATTGTCCTTGTTCTTCTTGATTTTGACAGCTGTTGGAACACAACGCATGAATTTAGAGAAATGTCCATCAATACTAACAAACACTTTTGTAGTAGCCAATGCAGAAGCCAAATATGGTTAGAACTCGGAATATTTGTGAAACTTACAATATCAATGACATTAACACAGTTAGCAAGTGTCACAAAATCACAATGTAGTCCTTATTCCACATGTTGTCCTGTCAGACCACCAGTACAAAATTTGTTCAACCTTAAGCCAGCTCTTGTCGAACTTGGTCTTGTAACACCCCAATACTAAACATTTTGGATGTCTCAAACAGGTAACATCAGCTCATTTCCAGAGTCTCTGAACCAGAAATGTACATCTCTTCAGTAATGCCTTCAGTAAAGTGAATACTTTAAAGATGCACCAAACAGCAACAAACCATGTCACATTTAAAGGGGTCATATGATGTTGCTAAAAAGAAAATCATTTTGTGTATTTGGTGTAATGCAATGTGTTTATGTGGTTTAAAGTTTAAAAACTCATTTTCCACATGCTGTACATTATTGTTGCTCCTCTAAGCCCCGCCTTTCTGAAACACATCGATTTTTACAAAGCTCATCGTTCTGAGAAGCGAGGCGTGCTCTGATTGGCCAGCTAACCAGTGCATTATGATTGGCTGAATACCTCGAGCGTGAGACGGAAATCTTACGCCCCTCACCGTATTGTGATGGCGTGTCCCGGCACGACGAGACTAAAACAATAAAAACCATTACAAACGAGGCATTTGTTGCATCCAGTGGGGACATAATTACTGATTATAACAACTTATACTGTCTTTTTAAACATTACCATGTCTGCATTTGTGACTGGAGAAACGACAAACAACAAGCACTACTCTACACTGCTCAAAACTCGCGTTTGAATTGTCAGTAGCATAAACGTACTTACAGGCTGTGAGTCAGAAGCGCCAGACTGTCCTTGCAAAGTTGGAATTGCCCCATTTTATAGAAAGTGTCTTTGTGCACAGCTAGCATTGTAGCTTCCAGGTTCAGGAAATAGTCCTCCGTCAATTACGCCGCACACACTCGAATATATGCATTGTACTGCTCTGGAACAGTGTTGTAAATACAACTTAACCACTGACAAAAAAAGCTCAAACAAAGTAGTTTCGCTTTCACAATGAAACAGCATCTCTAACACTACAGCGAGGATAATAGTTCCACCTTTCTTTGCGTATACGTTTGGACGGTGTTATGAAAATCTCCCCACATGGTGACATAGACATGTGGGGGCGTGTTTGAATGAGCCGTTTTAGGGGGGCGTGGCAGAGTCTTAAAGGGTGCTGAGTGCGTGCGCACTCAGGATAAACACGTCACACATCGGATGCGTGCGCGCACTCAGATCACTTGGACATGGTTGTGTACAAGAGGTAAAAAAACAACATAAATACTGTTCGTTTTCTCACACAAACCGCTCGTTTCGTATCTTAGGCCATCAATGTGTAGTTACGATGGGGAATTGTTTAATTTGGATTTCTCTGTGCAAGTTCTTTTTCCCTCTTATAGAGCCAGTGACCTATACCTGCCATTATATGACCGACAGACTAGAACGGTTTGACCTAAAAATATCAAAATTGGATCTACTGAAGAAAAAAAGACACCACCATGGATGCCAGATGTAGCTGATGATCCTCAAATTTTAATTTCAAAGTGAACTATCCCTTTAACTTTTATAAAGAATATCTCTTTGGTTTTGAGACTTTAGTCTTGCAACTTCAGGGATCTTATCTATGCACAATCAGCTTGTAACACTCCAAAGAAAAAGGAAAACTTGAAATCGCATCATATGACCCTTTAAAAAAAACACACAAAAAAAAAACACCAAGCACTACAGCAGAAACAAAAAGGAAAACCTCATGCAGCAGTCAAAAATGAACCATGACTGGTTAATTAGAAATCAAACTTACACTTGGCATCCTTCCTCCTTGCTGTAAGCAGGAAATCTTTGATTTCTTCAATTTTGCGTGGCTGTAAAGATTAATAACACATATTAGACGCACTTCGACATTTACACGTTGGTATGTAGTTCTTTCAATATCTTAAAATAGTAACTGTTTCTTTAACAGTCATGCTTTTAATATTTTTAAAATTAGACCGTTTCACTACGGTATTAATGTTACTCATAAAAATTCTCTAACATTTCTAGGTTGTCCAGCAGCGTGACAATCCTCTATCCGTTTCACCATTAGCCACCTTCTGCTATCTAGCGATTTTACTTTTAATTCAATTTTGGTTTAACATTTTAAAACAAATGTCACTAAAACTGATGCACCCTATATTTTAGTATTTAACAAAAAACACGCGAATACAAAATATAAACACAATCTCACCATTTTGTTTGAGGTGCGACTCGACCCTGCAATGCAGAAAAACAGACTTTGTTACAATGCTATTCTATACATCTTCTGGCAAATATTTCGCTTAATGATACATTTAGACTAGTTCTTTCACATCACACATGTCTGAAATGTAAATATTGACGGATTGATGCAGATTTACATGGATTCATTTCATAGAGCTAAAATGCTAACACTTACACGTCCCGCGAGCGAGGGGGGAAAAGGGGCGGGACTTCCGCGTGAAGGCGTAATATAAACCGGCTACGGTGGCTCAAGAGGAAGACTCTGGCAGACTAGAAAAGAGTCGCTTAAGTACTTCGCTAATTGAAACTCTTAATATTGAGGGGACAGTCACTAATAATCCTCAATCCATTGCACATTTCTGTTCTAAATTTTACAGTAAACTGTATAAAAAAAAGTATTCTGAAGAGGCAGCCCGTACTTTTCTGGAGTCTGTTAAAAATTGTAAGACTATTTCAAGAGATGACAGAAATCTTTGTGATAGTGAAATTACTTTATCTGAAGTTAGTAACTCAATTCTAGAACTTAAAAACAATAAATCTCCCGGAACGGACGGGCTTACCGCAGAGTTCTATAAACAGTTCTCTAAAGAACTGTCTCCTTTTTTACTTAAGGTTTTTGAAGAAAGCATACAGAATGAGGCTCTCCCCCCGACTCTCACTCAAGGTTTAATTACTTTAATTCCGAAACCTAAAAAAGATTTACTTTTAATTGACAATTGGCGTCCCGTTTCTTTGCTTAACAGTGATTATAAAATTTTAACTATTATATTTGCTAAAAGATTAAAATACGTATTGGGTTCTGTAATAGATGAGACACAATCTGGTTTTTTGAACAAAAGACACATTGTTAACAATATAAGGTTGATTCTTGATTTATTAGATTATTCAGACTTGATTCAGGAAGACAGCTTCATTCTTTTCTTAGATTTCTATAAGGCTTTCGATTCCTTAGAGCACCAATTTATTATTAATTCTTTAGAAAAATTCGGTTTTGGGGATATGTTCTGCAGAGTAATTAAAACCCTTTACAATAATGGAAGTGCTTCGATTAAATTAAAGAATGGCACTTCACCAAGGTTTAGTTTGTCCAGAGGAGTGAGACAAGGGTGTCCCATTTCTCCCTATTTATTTCTTCTTTGTGTGCAGCTACTGTCAACATTTGTATGTGAAAGCGGTATTCGGGGTATCCATATAGCAGATCGAGAAATATTTATGAGTCAATTAGCAGATGACACCACCTTATTTTTAAGAGATGCTTCCCAAATCCCTATAGCAATTAATTATATAAAACTTTTCTCTAAAGCTTTGGGTCTTAATCTAAACATAGGTAAATGTGAATTAATGTCCATTAAAAATTGTACAGCACCCACTATTTTTAATATTCCAGTTTAAATCTGAAATTACATACTTAGGTATTGTGATAACTAAAAATCAAAATAAAAGATGTACCTTGAACTTTGACCCAATTATAATAAAAGCCCAAAGAAGATTTAACACATGTTGCAGAGAGACTTGACCTTAAGAGGCAGAGTACTACTGACTAAGGCGGAGGGCATCTCCAGACTTACATATGCTGCACTCTCTCTGTATGTGGACAACAAAATTTGTAAATCAGTTGATAAAATCCTGTTTAATTTTGTTTGGAAAAACAAAATCCATTATGTAAGGAAGTCTGTACTAATGAACACGTATGAGTATGGTGGGTTGAATTTCCTTGATTTATCTTTGAATAACACTTCAAAATGAATTGGATTAGGCAGTTTTTGTGTAATCCAAACTCAATCTGGAATTTTATCACCAATTACTTCTTCTCCAAATTAGGTGGTCTTCCTTTCCTATTGATCTGTAATTATAATATTGCTAGAATCCCTTACACTGTATCTAAATTTCATAAACAGTCATTACTTGCATGGTCATTAATCGTTAAGCACAATTTCTCCCCTCAGCGGTACTTCATTTCGAACAATCAAGACATTGTATATAAGAGAAAATCTTTGTTTTTCAGTAATTGGTTAGAGAAAAACATTTTGATAGTTTCTCAGTTATTTAACTCAGAAGGTCTTATTTTAAGCTAGGAAGAATTTTTATGTAAATTTGATTTTCCAGTTAACTCCCAAAGAATTCTCCATTGTCATGGACGCTATTCCTAAAGGAGTTGTCATGCTTTTAAGGGACTTTGTTAGATCAACTTTACCTATTTCTTTAGACCCATTTGAAATCCCAGTAGGAAAACTATGCTTTTTGTCACATCGTTCATCACGCAACTATAAGATTAGATCGCTTTTTCAAAAGGAGCTTGTAACAACTCCACTAACTCTTTGTTGTCTTATTGGAAGAATGTTGCTGATCATATTGACTGGAAAAAAATATGGACTCTGTCTTTCAAAATACATAATAACTAACAAGGTTAGAGACATCTCATTCAAATTGTTACACAGATTTACCCAACTAAAGTGTTTTTGAAAAGGTTCAAATCAGATATAGATACAAGCTGTGTTTTTTGTGGTGACCCTAATGAAACTGATATGCCCTCTTCTAGGATTGTCCTCCACCACGCAGCTATTTTTTGGATTGAATTCTCTAATGTTATCAATCGCAATGTGCTTCAGGGTTTCTCCTTGCTTTTCAAGGATGTACTGTTTGGCTTCTTTAACATGCAAAAGATAAAATTAACGAATATTTTATTATTAACCTATTATTTACTTCTTGCAAAATTTTAAAATTCTGCCAGTAAATTCACTCATCAAAAACCTTTGTTTATTGTTTTTTAAAAAAAGAGTTCAACAGTATATCAAAAACTATTTCATCTTCCAAGAATCTTAAAGCTATTAAAACAGTTAATTTATTAATCTTTTAATATATTTTGTTAAACTTTGTTTGCAATATTTACTTATTGTTACTTATCTAAGTAATTGCTTTGCATGTAATGTCATCTCTTTACACGTCCCGCGAGCGAGGGGGGAAAAGGGGCGGGACTTCCGCGTGAAGGCGTAATATAAACCGGCTACGGTGGCTCAAGAGGAAGACTCTGGTCTAAAAAAGTCAAAACCCACAGTGACATCTAGTGGTGCAGCATGAATGCATCATGCCATTTATTAAAAGATAGTTCACCCAAAAATGAAAATTCTGTCATCATTTGCTCACTCTCAAATAGTTCCAAACCTGTATGAATGTCTTTGTTCTTTTGAACACAAAGGAAGATATTCTGAAGAAACCAAAACAGCCTGGTTACAAACTTTCTTCAAAATATCTTCCTTTGTGTTTGGCAGAACAAAGAAATTCATACAGGTTTGGAACTACTTGAGAGTGAGTAAATGATTTACAATTTTCATTTTTGGGTGAACTATCCCTTTAAGGGGAGACACTGCAGGCAAAAACACTTTTTTCATGCACCTGTCAGTTTTGACATTTTGGGCTTTTTGGTTTTTCATAAAGTGTATTTTCAGACTAGTGGAAAGAAAACATCCCAAAGACACTGTTAAGTGTTTCTTTTATAGCACTTTATCTATTTGTGTCAATAGATTTTAATTACAATACATATGTTTAAAGGCCGTTTTCTCAAAATGAGTTTTTTCTCCTACTCTAAGCCATACATCTCCACTTCAGTAGCACTTACACACACCAAACTTTACATTTTTATTCCTGTCTATATATCCTGAAGGTTTTTACAAAGGGATTTGTTCCTATATAATTTGCTTGATTATATACAACATTTTATTCCCGCCAAAAATTATGAAAATATATTGTTTTCTGTCTGTTCTAAGTATTTTCTGAATTATGGAGTGACAAAATGAGTTAGTCCCCCAAAATTCCCTCTGTAAAAACTTTTGACTCTAATATGTCAAAAAAAAATTAAACAAGAATTTTGAAACTGACTTCATCCAGTGTTTCGATTTTTGTTCTAGAAATGTATGCAAATTAGCACATATTTAATTAAATAATGCCTCATTTGCATATTTAAACCTAACATTTTAGAAAACTTGTAATACAAAAAAGTTTACAATTATCAGTGTAATCAATCAACTAGGTAAGTAAGGCAATAACTATTAGTTATTTTTTTTACCCTATTCACCTGCAGTGTCTCGCCTTAATATATTAATCAGAAGACTTTATGAAATATATGTAGGCTATTTTGTAAAATAATTATCACACCATCTAGTTAATAATTTCATCCATTTAAAATGAAAAAGTGAAGACGTTGTTGTTGTATTGTTATTATTTATATAACATTTGACAGATAAAAAAAAACTTACAAAAAGAAGATTATTAAAATGGTATAAAACTTTAAAAGAAATTATGACTTATCCTTATCGCTACTTATATGTAAATTGTAACCTTAAATCATTATAGGCCTATTAAATAAACAATAAATAAATAAAAACGCTTTATGTCTATTACACAGGAGAAACATTTTATATAATGCAAGGCACTGATTGCACAAATGATCAATCAATCAAATGAGAGAGAGGAAGAGAAAGAGAGAGAGGCCTATTATAACCTGCTTGACCATTCCTGTGAAAACAACTGATTTAAAAGAGTGATTCATTCATGAAACAGGCATTGATTATAGCCATAGGCTTGTATACATGATGTTTAAAGCAGAATCTGTGAGACAGTTGTTGTTTTTTTTTAGTTCAAACGTGTTACGCACATCTGTCATGCGTGCACATGCACATCAATAATTCACACATCTGGCTCTTGAGTGTATTTCATCTCATCTGCTGGATTCTTGAGTGACATCTGCAGCTTCTCTGCACTTAATTAATAAAGGTAGAAACCACCGCTGCCCTCCTCACTCTAATTACTGTCCCATTGGCTCATATGCGTTTCGGCCCACGTAGAAGGCATAGGGCAGATCCCACAGCTCGCTTCCCTCCACTGAGCAGAATGCTGATTAGCTTCATTTGGCTCCGTGTATTTGCTGCTTCCATTCAGGGAATTTATTAAAGCCTGCAACCTCAGTCAGATGTTAACGAAGGTGGGTTTGGTGCAGGTTGTGCATTAAAACGTAAAATCTAAAAAAGCATATTTCAGACTGATGATGAGGTGCAAATCTATCCATCTCTCCTAGATTACAGTGCAAGTAGATTTCTATCATACTATATTTTATTATTCCACATTATGTTTCCACATACTTTTGCAGTCACTTTGGTGCAGTGGCACTAGATGGCAGATTATGCTCATGAAACAAAAAGAGTTGCATGAAACGTGAGAGAAAGAGAAGAAAGAGGGCAGTATATGACCACTTACTGAGCCTATGTTTTCCATATGTGATTGACTTCAGTCCTCTGACTCCAGTTCTCAATTCCAAAGACATGACACTGTAAAACTGATTGTTTTTTATTTATGCTAGTATGCAAGGAGAATATGGAGAAAGCTGTTTGTAAGTATTCCCATTCAGTTCAGTTACAGTTGCTGGTTGAATGATCTAACCTCAAACCTTTGGATCAGACTTTCATGTGCTGGATGATAAAACTTGAGGAAACATCCCACAGAATGAGGGATCTGAGGGAACAGTATACTAGAAATGATCATCTTGGCAGCAAGGTTTAGATGGGCAAAAACACATTTCCTTCAAAATGTAAAAAAAGATGAGTTCATTCAGCAGCCTGTTTAAAATTCTCACCTAGTGAAACTTTAATTCCCACATGTGGGCTACAGCATTCAGGGTCAGACTTCTGATTTGTATGTTTGCATGAAATAGTCGGTAACTTAAGCAGAATTAAGCTGCATATGCCTAATAAAAAAATTAAATAAAATAAATAAATAAAATAAAATTTTAGAACTTATTTCAGCTACATTTCAGCAACATTTCTTACTTTCATTTAGTCTAAACTGAAGTACTAAAATAATTAAAACCAAACCAAAACAAAAAACTAAAACTTCATAATAGAATACAGACATTTAAATGACTTTGAACTAAACAAAAATGAGAATTGTTGCATTGGCAGCTAGCTGAAATTACATAAGTTTACTACTTATGCTTTTTTTTTTTCCTTTACCTAATTGTTTTGGTTCTTTGCAATATTTTGTTTTATTTCAGTTAATGTTTATTATTATCATATAAAGTTGTGCTCAAAATTATTCATACCCTTGGTAAATATGATCAAAGGTGGGCTGTGAAAATAAATCTGTATCATTAATCCTTTTGATCTTTTATTTAAAAAAATTACAAAAATCTATCCTTTCATTGGAGAATAAGAAATTAAAATGGGAGAGAAATCTCATTATGAAATAAATGTTTTTCTCTAATACACATTGACCACAGTTAATCATACCTTTTTATTCAATACTTTTTGCAACCTCCTTTTTCCAAGATAACAGCTCTGAATCTTCACCTATAACGCCTGATAAGTTTGGAAAACATCTGACAAGAGATCAGAGACGATTCCTTCATCCAGAATCTGTCCAGACCCTTTAGATTCCCAGCTCCGTGATGGTGCTGCTTCTCTTCAGTTCACCTCACTCATTTTCTACAGGGTTCAGGTCAGAGGACTGGAATGGCCATAGCAGAAGCTTGGTTTTGTGCTCAGTGACCCATTTTTGTTTTGGTTTTGATGTTTGTTTGTAGATCATTGTCCTGTTGGAAGACCCAACCACGGCCCATTATAAGATTTCTAGCATGGACAGTCAGTTTTAAATTTTTTTATATGTTGGTATTTATTTGAATCCATGATGCCATGTGTCTAAACAAGATGTCCAGGACCTCCAGCAGAAAAATAAGCATTTACATTTACCAGACGCTTTTATCCAAAGCAACTTACATTGCATTCAAGTTACAGTTTTACTTTTTTTTTTTTTTTTTTTATGAGCTCTTGCTTTCCTTGGGAATCGAACCCATGACCTTGGTGTTGCTAGTGCCATGTTCTACTATTTGAGCTACAGGAAAGCATACACCCCCCAATATACGCCGATCCAGAGCATCCCAAACTTGCTCAATGGGTGACATGTCCGGTGAGTATGCTGTTTTCAGCTTCCAGGAATTGTGTACAGATCCTTGCAACATGGGGCCGTGCATTATCATGCTGCAACATGAGGTGATGGTCGTGGATGAATGGCACAACAATGGGCCTCAGGATCTCGTCACGGTATCTCTGTGCATTCAAAATGCCATCAATAAAATGCACCTGTGTTCATTGTCCATAACATACGCCTGCCCATACCATAACCCCACCGCCACCATGGGCCACTCGATCCACAACGTTGACATCAGCAAACCGCTCACCCACACGACGCCATACACACTGTCTGCCATCTGCCCTGTACAGTGAAAACCGGGATTCATCCGTGAAGAGAACACCTCTCCAAAGTGCCAGACGCCATCGAATGTGAGCATTTGCCCACTCAAGTCGGTTACGACGATGAACTGCAGTCAGGTCGAGACCCCGATGAGGACGACGAGCATGCAGATGAGCTTCCCTGAGATGGTTTCTGACAGTTAGTGCATAAATTCTTTGGTTATACAAACCGATCGTTGCAGCAGCTGTCCGGGTGGCTGGTCTCAGATGATCTTGGAGGTGAAGATGCTGGATGTGGATGGAGGTCCTGGGCTGGTGTGGTTACACGTGGTCTGCGGTTGTGAGGCCGGTTGGATGTACTGCCAAATTCTCTGAAACGCCTTTGGAGACGGCTTATGGTAGAGAAATGAACATTCAATTCACGGGCAACAGCTCTGGTGGACATTCCTGCAGTCAGCAATCCAATTGCACACTCTCTCAAAACTTGCAACATCTGTGGCATTGTGCTGTGTGATAAAACTGCACATTTTAGAGTGGCCTTTTATTGTGGCCAGCCTAAGGCACACCTGTGCAATAATCATGCTGTCTAATCAGAATCTTGATATGCCACACCTGTGAGGTGGATGGATTATCTCGGCAAAGGAGAAGTGCTCACTAACACGGATTTAGACAGATTTGTGAACAATATTTGAGAGAAGTAGGCCTTTTGTGTACATAGAAAAAGTCTTAGATCTTTGAGTTCAGCTCATGAAAAATGGGGGCAAAAACAAAAGTGTTGCGTTTATAATTTTGTTCAGTGTATATGAACATATTTTAAAAAATACAAAAATACAAAAATGTAAAAATAATAATAAAAAAGACAAAAACAAAACAAAATGTAAATAGAAAACAAACAAACAAACAAAAAAACGAAATACAAGCATGGTGCTCAATTCCGATGGTTTTTTTTTTCCATTTAGTTTTCAATTTGCAAAAATGAATCATTGCATAAAAACAACAAAAAGAATCTCCACATCAGCACATGCAGGGCTTTCCTTACATGCCATCTCTGAGCCATTAGAATAGATGCGTGCCAAGTCTTCAGGCTCCATTTTGACTAACGTACATCGTCGGTAATGACACGCAGTCCATCACTCAGCCATTCAGGTGAGACAAACACAAGCTTCACTGTGTATAGCCAGAAGTAATATGCGGTGCTGGCCCGGCATCAATCATGGTTTGGATTCTGCTGGAACCATAAATGGGAATAAGAAGCAGGGTTCATCCAAGCATCATTAGTTTTGCTCAACTTAATTTCATCCTTAATTTCAAACCTGTAGCGCTGTAGGGCTACACTGGGATGGTAATGTATATATCTGGAACTGGAATAAGACAAGAGCCCCCGAGTGGAAACAGCACTGGTGAAATAACGTGAAATGGAATTTTCAATTAGGTTTGCAAAGGATCTGCTGAGGATTTTACACTTGAATATGGAATTGAACCAAATGTAAGCATTCTCGTGAGCATCTAGGCCCACACAGACACGTTTTCTTTCCACAAGAACATATTTAAACAGTCACACAGCTGAGGTGAATTCATACACTACTTTTGACAAGGGATTTTTCCTCATCTTTATATGCATTATGTGCATTGATTGGCTACTATTGATTCTTACATCCAGGATTATAAGATGTTATCTGAAAGCAATCACACAGACTTCAAAGGGTGAAGGACAACATTTTAGCAATGCAACAGAAAGGGCCTTTTCACAATGTGATAGGAACATTACAGGGCAATAACTGCTGGATCCAAGTTATTCACCTGAATATCTATGAAAATTTCAGAAACAAATGGCAGAAATGAATACTTTTATTCGGCAAGGATGCATTAAATTGATTAAAAGTGACGGTAAAGACATTTACATTGTGGAGAAAAGTACTTAAATAATATGTTGCATGCCCATTTGGGGTCTGATTTTGCAGTATTAATGTTAACCATGAGGATATGAAAGATATGAAGTTATAGCATATTGCACCAGCTCACTCAAGAAAAAAATCATTTTAAAATAGCCACTTTTATCCAGTTTTAGCTCCTACTTTCACCTACATGACTTCTTCATAAATTAGTATTTTCTGAAAGTCAGCATCCTTTTCTCAAAGTGACTAGCTGTCTGCCCTGTGCCAACCTGATGCTGTCCATCTACGCTGGCGCCTGCCGGCTTTTCTTGCCGTCCGTGTGCCTGTCAGCCTTTGAGAACCAGGCTTCCAGCATTTCTACCCACTTTGTCAGTTCTGGTCGACAGCAGGACTATTTCAGCTGTCTGTAACCGTTCTTGGCTGGAATGCAGCGTTCTGTTGCCTGCTTCACTTAATGTAGAATAAAAAGGACTGCCTGAGTTGCTGAATATATAGTATGCTCTAGAATTTTTACTGTATTAGTACACCTGACACACCGGACTGACATACACCGAGACATTTGATGATAGTCTTTGGCACATTTACCATCTTTATCATCCATTTGGCTGAATCAGAGCTTCAAAAGATGAAAAGCGTTGGGGTTATTGTTCTCTGATGAGAAACTGCAGGTCTAATGGAATCAGACACCTGAATTTTCTCCGACTGCCTCTCTGAATCACTGTCTCCCATCTAAGTGTTTTTCTTATTACCTGAACCGAGGAGCTGAGCCAGCAGGTTTCCATTTAGCTAATCGGACTTTTATATTTACATATATCCATTTCTGCCATCATTCACATTATAGAATATAGTGGATCATTACTCCTTGTAATGCCATGCATCTCCTGGGCATTCTTTAGTTTGCACTAATTGGACAATGTGTTGCTCTATAACAAGGCTCAGAATTACTTTCTTTCGAAGACCAGGATATTTAAATGAAAATTCATAATTATCACACACACTTTTAACAGAGCCTTATATGTTAATTACTATATTTAAAAAAACAAAAAAAAAATGCAGGACAGTTCAGTCATTGTTTTATTATGTGACTTAAAATATTAGAACATTTTATTATTAAAATATTATATTCATGTTTTTATTATAAAATATTTGCATTAAAATTACTGTCAAGTGTGTAGTTCAGTCACTGTATATTAGGTGCCCTAAAATGTTAAAATAGCCTATTATATTTTTGTTTAATTATAAAAATATTTTTCATCACATTTGCTGTCAAGTGTGCCAGTTGAGTTATTTTTATTATTATGTGCTTTAAAATGTTCAAATATAATATTAATGTTTTTGATAAAATTATTATAAAATATTTTGCATTAAAATTACTGTCAAGTGTGTTAGTTCAGTCATTTATATTATTATGTGTCTTAAAATGTTAAAATATTATATTATTACTTTTATTATAAAAAAAATATTTTTCATCAAAACTACGGTCAGATCATTTTTATTATTATGTGCAATAAAATGTTAAAATATTATTTATTTTTTTATTATATACTTTTTTTTTTTGTAAAAATATTTGGACCATTGTGCAATTCTTAAATATTTCCCCTTGATGATTATTATTGGTAAATGCAAAACAAACTTGATCTTGTTCAAATATGCCTTCCTTACTTTCTGTTTATACCAAAAAAGCCCAATTTCATTCACTCTGAGCTGTGGCTTATTAGTAAATGCACAACTCTAAGCTGAACCTTGGTGCTCAAGTGTTGGTGCTCAGATGCAGATCTGAATGCAGCCCATGTCGTGCCCCGATTCCATTACACCTCTGTCTCCCTGAATAGTGTCTACCCTACTAATCTCTGTCAATAAAATGTGGCATCTCTCCTAAAAAGTCAGGATTCACATTTGCTTTTAATGTCTC
Source organism: Tor tambroides (assembly GCA_021397915.2). Taxonomy (NCBI): domain Eukaryota; kingdom Metazoa; phylum Chordata; class Actinopteri; order Cypriniformes; family Cyprinidae; genus Tor; species Tor tambroides. Next base: position 35,352 of record JAFVLL020013363.1, on the reverse strand, counting down.
CTCATACAGAAAATAAAACACCATATCTACAATGTATTACTTTTGACTGGAGACTGGAAAGCATATCGTTTAGTTCAGACGGACAGGACTGCGGTAATGAAAACAGCCTTATGATGTGGTTGACGCTGACATTCTGATATAGTGTTCCATATCACACATGGGGTAATTCTGCATTCTGCTGTTGCCTGCTGTTCCTCTGAGCCAGTCAGAACTCCGTCTCCACATCATCTCCAAACCCAGCTGAACCTTTACCCTGTTTTACTCTGCTGCACAACATATTAAATATTTATGGTCTTTAAGAATGTTATTTACCAGCTTCAGTCCCACAGTCTCTGACTTCTAGTGCTCTGTGAATTGCACTCCGTAAGACAACCTGGAGCAATGACCTTGGGTTTGAAAAGTAGTTTGAATTGGCAACTCTATAAGTATTCCAATGAGAATTCCTTGTTTTGCATTACTTTGAACTGTTTCAAATAGAAACTTGGTGCCACTAGTGGCATAAAATGGAATTGCAATCTGTTTGGCCTGGTATCATATTGGCATTGTGATAAGTTAGCAAACTAATCGGCTAGTGGTACGCAAAGCTAGTTTACGAACTGTTCAGAAAGTGAGTATTTCACTAAATATACTAATGTCCAAAACCTCAGCTCACCTACACAAACGTCACAAAGATCTTTTCTCCGAGATTTCTTGAAAAGTTGTCCTGTCGACAGTGATTTGAGCAGATTCAAGGAAAGTGAGAAACACAATTCCTTTCCTTTTATCATCAAGTGTGAACACTTTTATGAGAAATAAAGGTGTATGCAATGTTTGTAGTGCTGTTTGGACTGTTTACTTCAGGTCTTGAGCTCAACATCAGCTGAAATATTGTCAATAATGAGCAAACTTAATAACGCTAACTTGGATTACTAGTTTGCAATATTCTCTGCACATTACAATGCAATCATTTCTTTAAGAAACAATGCTGTCTTTTTAACTATGTTTCCAGAATACTTTTATACAGTGTTCCATCAGTTTCTGTAAAAGAATGCAGAAATGCTCAACAACCATTAAAGGAATAGTTCACCCAAAAAAATTAAAATTTGCTGAAAATTTACTCATCCTTAGGCCATCCAAGATGTAGAGGAGTTTGTTTCTATATCGAAAAAAAATTGGATAAATGTATCATTACATCACTTGCTCACAAATGGATCTTTTGTAGTGAATGGGTGCCGTCAGAAGGAGAGTCCAAACAGCTGATAAAACATCACAATAATCCACAAGTAATCCACATGACTCGAGTCCATAAATTAACATCTTGTGAAGCGAAAAGCTGTGTGTTTATAAGAAACAAATCCATAATTAAGAAGTTTTTAACTGTTTTTTCAGGCTAAAATATAAGACCTGCTTTATCCATGATATTGCTCTCTCCAGTTTCAGGCTAAAATACAAGACCTCTATACATGATGTTGCTTTCTCCAGTAAAAAAGTAATCTCATCTGAATCAGAGAAATATGAATATATCTATTCATAAGTGAAAATATTTTGGTGGATTTTGATGAGAGATGACTGCAGGAGATGGTTTTTTTTTTCACTTGGAGGAATCATTACAATGGCATATGGATGATTTAAAGTCAAAATTGAAAGTCAAAAAGGATTTGTTCTTTATAAACATGCAGCTTTTCACTTCACTAGATGTTAACTGATGCACTGAAGTTGTGTGAATGACTTTTTGGATTAGTGATGTTTCTATCAGCTGTTAGAATGAACATTCTGACGGCACCCATTCACTACAGAGGATCCATTGGGAAACAAGTGATGTAATTCCAGTGAAGAAACTTGGATGGACTGAGGGTAAGCAACTTTTCAGATTTTTTTTTTTTTTTTTTTTTTCGGGGGGTGGGGGTATTCCTTTAATGGAAACAAATGCCATTAAATTATTCAGTTTCAGAATTTCATTTAAAAACTGGAACCACTGATCATCTTCAAGATGCTAAGCAAAGCAGGAACAGGGTTAATGTTGCTTAGCTATGCAGATACACAGAGTAAACAAGCCATTTACATTCCACAGTTGTCGCATTTTTCTAATCTAGTAGAGTTTGCGTTGTTAAATATGTATAGTTGCAAGATGTTGAGGGCATATTTGATCAGAATTTAACATAACATGATAAAACTGCTGATGAGTTGAAAGACTGCAAAATGAGCATTGAAAATGAGCCTCAGATCTACACAAATTTCAGGAGCTCCGCATTAAAAAGGCTAATCCTTACAAAAATCACTGACTGAATGTCAAAAAGGAAGTGAGCTAAAGTGATAGCATTCTTCTCTTTATTTCTTTATCCGTGGGCTGTTTAAAGTGCTTGTGCATCGTGAGTGTTTATCAACAAAAGAAATTGAGAAGAGAGATCCGTGAAGCGTAGAGCACTGGCTATTAGTTTCTCTTAGCTGAAGATCCACATCGCCAAGTTTAGTGATCCTTGAGACTAATAACTTCTATTTATGGATTTAACTCAATTTGCATTGTGTCTTAGACAGCCACAAACAAAAACACACACACTCCAAACGGACTAAACCCATACCCTGTCTTCATTACTTTTGTCTTTAATGAGGTTGCGGTATAATTAGTCAAAAATGGAAAAGATTGGTCTGTGAGTAAAATTGAAGATTGATGGCGGTAGAGGGAGGAAAAGACTGTAAGCGAGGGATTGAGAGAAAAAGACGAGGCAGACACTTTGCCAAGACCATTAAATCCAAAGGAAACTTTTTTCAGCACCATGTGAGAAAGTTTTGTGATGGAATAGTGATTTTCAAGGTGATTAAAAAGCCATTACTGAAACGACTCTCTCAGGTAATTCGAAAGGTAGTTATTCAAACCCTTTTTGAGAAGCCTAGTAGGGAAGAGTGCGCATTAAAGAAATGGCAGTTATTAGATGAAGATATTATGCAGGATTGCCCTTCTGAGAATGCGCCTAGCAGAAATATTCTGTCTTTCTTAAAACAGGCAAATCCTCCGCAATTGATTATTCTTCTGTCTGATTTTATTTTTATCACTATTGCTCTCGGAGTATTGAAACATCTCAGGAAAATAATGAAAAATGTAAGTCTTTTTTTTTTTTTTATCAAGAGCAGCATATCAGTTTTGGATTTGAATCATTATGGTTTACAATGTGTGTGTGTGGAAATCTGAAATTGGAAGGTTGTCTGAAAGAGTTTGCCCATATGTAACTTCCTGTCTATTCTTTTAAGAACAAATGTGCAAATAATCTAATAGAAAGTGATGATTTATTTGGTAGAAGTGAATGACTTCATACTCTTGGGTGCAATTGCATATACTACAAACTGAAAAAAGGTAAGGTAAGCCATAAAAGCCTTCTCAGAAAATATTAATGAATACTTCTGATTTTTCCATGGTTTCTATAATAAATAGCAAAGACATCTTCAATCCTGCCGTTAACGAAGCAAATCTGAACCTTGACATTTTCTCAACATTGATTGCATCAGCTGGTTATGTATTCATGGGTAAAAACTCGTTTTTAAAATGAGACAACCTTGCAAAGTTTAGATCTGAAGTCAGCTTCCTTTTGCCTGTTCTGTTGGTGAAATGTAATTGTAAATGTATGCAAATCTAATAGATTGATTAAATAACACTTACAGAACCTCACTCGCCACTGCCAACGTTGGTTGTAGCATAACGAGATTTTTGTCATTTCTAATTACAGTAAAATGAGATGAAGTTTTTACTGTTAATTTCATATTTCTGCTTTTGATTCCAGGCCTCATTACATGCATACGCGCTACATCTCATTCTACATTAGCTTAATTAAAGATTTTTAAATACATCTTTATCGGCTCTATCATTAATACTAGATAATTGAGGATGAAGAGGAGAGGAGAAACAAATGAAAGAGCACTTCTCCTCCATCTGTCCATCACTCCATTAGCCGACTTTAAATGTAAGGGGATAAAGAGTTCAGAAATGGAAAATTAATTGAAGAATCTAATTCAATTTCCTTCCTCATTTCTCACTTTGATTTAATTCCCTGAGATTCATGCTTTTGTATCCTACAAGCTTCAAACTTCCTCATTCCACTGTACAGTGATTGCAATCAAACCAGCTCACCTGTATGTGACAGTTTGCAAGGTTTTCCTGACCTATCTGAACGGAATTAAATGGATGAGAAAGTTTAGAGGGAAGGTTGGAAGTTTGCACTGCAGATCTGAGCTTGCGTAAGTTATTGTGAACTATCAATTTTGAAAGATTTCAGAACTATAGGGACATTAAAATAATCTACTCAGAAGTGATTTAGTCAGGGGAGGTTATTTATTTGTGATATATATCCTATCTGGCAGATAATAAACTTTTCAGGCACATCATTGACAGTGATCTGAAATACTAGGAGGCTGGCGAAGTAATTGTAACACTTTTTACACGGTGCTTCATAACTCACAGACTACTACACATTTAACTGTTATATTTTGGTATTTGAACCATTTATATGTGCCAAAAAGAAACAGTATCGTTGATATATTTATGTATTAAATCAGTACTGAATTAAATACAAAAAGTTTGAATGTTTCAATTCAGTCACATCACACTGAATTACACAGTGTTTTTGGCAGTAAGTGATTCATATAACTCACTTATAAAGACACAAGTCTTTTGTCGATGTAACCTTCAGGCTGTCACTGAAATCTTAGCACCTTGGAAAACGAAATCGGTGCCACATTTAGAGCAAACAGAGAAAAGGGGCTGTGGTGTTTTCATTTTTTGAACACCCTAACGCACTTTTGATTTTGGGGCTGCCTGTCTGTCACATTCTCCGGTGTATTTTTAAAAACTTAAAGGGATAGTTCACCCAAAAATGAAAATTCTGTCATTAATTACTCATGTAGTTACAATAGTCTAACTAGTATTTTATTTATGTTCTTACTACCTTTCTAATATTACCACCCCTTAATCTGCAAGTTTCCACCCATGGCACCACCACTGTGTTTTCTCAAGCGATAACGGTGTAGCAGTTCTAATGCCATGGCGAAAGTTTGAGCAAAGCATGCTAACAGTTGTGTCTTTGGCTGCGCTGATGAACACAGAACACTATTTAGAGTCCCAGCCTCAGAGGAGTCAAGAGAGCAGTGGATTTATTGATTTATTTACTGTATATTACGCTGCTGCCACACAGATCTAATATAAACATGCAATTTCTTTCCCAGCTGTTTACCTTCACAGACATAACCGACTGTTTTAGTGAGTCTTTAACATAAACTTGTGTGTATTTGACAGTTTAAGTGCAATAAGACATGGAAGAGTTTAGTACTCACATGCCGTGTGACAGCCGCTTTCTGTACACATGCTTTGGATATGTACGCTGAAAACTGTATATCAGAAGTTTAAACTGATATGGTTTAAAATGCATGATTTCAGTGCGATAGACACACTAATCAAAACCAAACAGATGTTTTTTTTTAGCAGAGTATCTGAGGAACAAGCTGTAAAGGCACAGCCCTATTCTGGAAAAGGGGGCATGGAGCAGCAGCTCATTTGCATTTAAAGAGACATGCATCAAAACAATGTTTCAGCATCCACTCAAAATAGACATTTTCAAAATGATATAACAAATTATAAGCGGAGTATTTTGAGCTGAAACTTTACAGACACATTCTGGGGACACCTGAGACTTATACTACGTACAGTATTGTAAAAAGAGACATAATAGGTCTCCTTTAAATTAAACACATAACAAATAGTAATAAATACAAAATGTAAAAAACATACAATCTTCTCCATTTTCCTGCAGTTAAAGTTATCAATGTAACTGATATTCAAAATGGTAAGCAAGCACTGCTTTGTTTACGTTTCGTATATCTCATATATCCTTGTTTCGGTTTCTTCTTTTGAATGACGAATATATACTACTGATAGTTGCTGATATAGACAGTTAATTCCTCTCACGCAGGTGCAGAACACTCGTGTTAGTTTGCTGTCGGCTGTAGTCTGAGCGGTGTGGTCAAGCACAGCTTTTTGGTCCACATGCTGCTGATGCAAGGCGACAACACCGTCGGCTTTTGTCGCTGCTAGTTCTTTGAAGTCAGCTTGGTGTGTCCTGGCCTTAACAATACAAAACTGATTGAAAATCGGCAAACTTACCCTTCACGTATATACAAATGGGACTGCTTGTTGGTCTGTTCACATGCTTTTGGCCTAGCAATTAAAAAGCACCATTACTTTTGATAACAGAAAAAAATTGCATCTCAAATTTTTTTGCTGTTGAAAGTTTCTCTCAAGTAAACTGATTACATTTTAACTGAGCATATGCTGAGTGTCATTATTCTGCTTGCTTGTGACTGTTTGTGAAGAAATGTACTGTTGTAATTGTGCCGTCTTTCTGTGATGGAAAGAAAAAAAAATAACTCCAGGTTTCCCCAATACTTCATATTTAGAAGGTGCAAATTGCATTGTTATACCAGGTCTACCTGGTGGGATAAATAGTATAATTCCTCGAGCAGGTTTCACTAAATCCTGACATCCGTCTCAGTCCAGGAAAGACTGATCCGCCAGACATTTCTCGGCTGGCATCCCTTTAGTTGTCTTGTCCCCCTCTTTGCCAGGTGAATATCTTCAGAGGAGCTTTGGGTGAAAAATAACAGCCGCGGATTGGACTCGCCGCAAGTGGCAGTGTTTCAAACTCTAAATCCAGATTAGCAGGCTCTGTATGATCATTACCCAGCGACATACACAGAGAGGGATTACCACAGCATGGCTTTTTCAAGGCAAATATCAGTGTCTTCGTGAGAGCGAGGCTGACTAATGTGTGATAAACTCATTCGTGGATTCAGAGAGAGAAGCAAGAGGGAGCTATTTCTCAAATCATCTGCAGGGTTTTGGTGGGGATTCACAACATGTCTTGGAGCATTATGGGAGCTGTGACTCACGTTTAACTCAATATTGTGGATCTCACTGCTTGCATTGTGAGAGCGGTTTTTTGTTGTTGTTGCATGTTTCAATTGTAAAAACCAACTCAAAATGTAGGCCTGCCCCTCCAACTGACCTTTCGAGCATCTCGGATAGTTTCTTCATTAATCACTGATATCATATTGACTTTTCTGTCCTCTTCAAATATTATATGCTTTACTTCCTGGTTGACTTTTACACAGGACAAAACGATGTGATCACATTCATCTAGCACACATTTCAGAGACATACAAAATTGTATGCTTCTTTTGAATCCATATAATTATATTTAAAGCATCACATTTAACATTTATTCATTTGACACATTTATCAGTATCTTTAAAGGGATAGTTCACCCAAATTTTTTTTTTTCATCATTTACACATCCTCAAGTTTTTCCAAACCTGTATGAATTTATTTCAGCTGTTGATCAGAAAAGAAGATATTTTGAAAAATGTTGGTAACCAATCAGTTGGCGGTAGCCATTGACTTCCATAGTATATTTAAAAAAAAAAAAAAAAAAAAAAAATATGGAAATCAATGGCTACCGCCAACTGTTATTATTATTATTATTATTATTATTTTTTTTTTAACAACATTCTTCAAAATATCCTCTTTTGTGTTTCACCAACTGGTTGTTTTATTATTATTTAATGTTTTTTTAACCAACATTCTTCAAAATATCTTCTTTTGTGTTCAGCTCAAAAGATAAACTTGGAACAAAGGGTACAAATGTCTTCACTTTCATTAGTCCAGTCAGTGCTGTTTTAGTATTGTTCATATATTATATTTAATTAATATAAAAAGTTTTCATTTTAATTTTAGTTTAAGTTTTAGTAAGTTCCTTTTGTGCTTTTGTCGTTTTTATTAGATTTTTTTAAAAAATATTTCTACTTAGCAATGCATTTAAACTAAAGCATTTATTTTATTGTATAATTATTATTTTTTTGTTGTTGTTGTTGCAATTTTAGTACTTAATGTTTTATTATTTTAGTTAGTTGCCAATGCAATACTTCTAAATTTTTAAGTTTACATTTGTCATGTAATATTTATATTTTTATTTTTATAGATTTAACTTTATTTCATCTCGTTTTAGTTAACAACAACACTGTTGTCAACACTGACATTCGAAGGTTTCAGTGTTTATTCAAACATACAAAACTGTACTGTATGTGTGCACAAAGTAGTAAAAAAATGATTTGAATGCATGTTCACAGTGAGGATTTGTTGCAATTTGTTATTTCATTTTTCATATTCCCTTCCCTTATCAGTGCTCCCCTGGGTCTTTGAATGTGTTTTACTTTTCATAGACTCAAAGACACCATGGTGCAATGGGTTGGTACTAAAGAGCGTCACTCTGTATGGCTGCTCATTTCAAAACATAGCGATGTGGGATCACACAATCATTAAACCTCCATTTAGAGTGTCAACCTAATGGCTTCTGTCCTGTTCAGGGGAAAGAAAACAGAGATATAACAGGAGGAATGGGAGCTATGTACATGAACGAGCCAGAGAAAGGCCACAATGCAGCTTACATTCCCATCAGCTCCCGAATCTGATATTCCTCACCTCTCTTCACGCTTTGGAGTGTGTGCACGGAGAAGCCATTATGCTTTCATCACTTTCTTAATGAGAAAAAGGCTTGATAACAGCGAGGTCTCTCTGAAGACTGCTGGTAATATACCTACAGTGAACATGCTCAGTGTGATACAACAGCAGACTTAATAGACTTGCTTTAGCATCGCAGTCTATATTTGTTCAAAGACTGTAACTCTACGATTGCAAGTGTAAATAATTTTGTATATTACACACGCTTAACCCATGGGCTCTTCCACACCCTGCAGTTTGAAATCTGACTGACTCAGTTGCAGCAAATTGTGAAAATGAAATGAAAGCAACCCAAAAAAAAGAAATGAGAGGAACAGAGATTTTTGCCTGAGGCAAAGCTAAGCGGTAGAAAGGAGCTCGTTTGTATTAAGAATTTCATAACCAAGATTAACCTCTTGAATACCAACTGTAGAACAACCACGGCCAACACTCTCGCACAAGAAGCATAATTTCTAACCAGAATTATGTAAAATTTAGCATTAAACAGTTAGCTTTCTTCAATACATGAGTTGGAATTTGAATTCAGATAACCACAGGATATTGAATTGAACTGACAGGTAGAGAAATTACTATATTGAAGTTCAAAAATGTTAATGCAGTATATATTTTTACTTAACCTGTTACTGATGTGTTAATTATTTTACATAAATCTTCCAATGTTGTTTTTTTTTAAAAATCAGAAACAAGCAATCACCATTTAATTTGTATATCTAGAAACAAACTGGCAGCAGAAATGAAATAATTATATTTTTAGACAGCAGAGATGTTTCTTTTTCATCCAGTGTATCAAACTCAAAATGTGTTTTTGTGTGATGTGCTGCATGTCAAAAATTGAATATATTAAGTTTATAAAATATTGAATATTTTCAATTCATTAGTTGATTTTAACGCATTTAATAATATAGAGAATTTTAAAAATGTAAGTACTGGCCTCCTTTAATTTACAAGTTTGTATCAAATTGTCTATGAACCAAAGGTTGTTGGAACTGCAGGAAGATGAATTGCAATAAATTGAACACAGTTACACAACAGTGCACAACAAAAATGTAAAATAACATAAAAAATCCACAAATAATTGAAGTCGCTAAAAACATTTCACAATCAATTTCTTTCCCATCCTCTTCTGACTGACCTCGCCGATGCTCTCTGAATGCACAAGTGAAATCATCACATGCATAAAGAGCGTATTTATTAGATTTGTCATACCCGTGTCAAATGTCACATTCAATCTGCAGAAAATGAGTTTCCTGATTGCCGTGATGTCTACTTTGTAAAAGAGAAAAAGGAAACGATTATGGAGAAGGACTCTCATGCCATGGTCGAGTCATGGCTGAGGTGAACGGGCTCAATTGCTCTCTCTGTAAAGGCTATTAATCTCTCAGTACAGAAGTCATGCCATTCTGTGGTCATGACACAATGTTTGATGTAAAAACACAAAAGCCTGTCATTGACCTCCAAGAAACCACATATCAAAAAATGACTCGTCACCCTGGATGGCATGGGCGTCTGATATTACCCATCACAAGGAAGAGCAATGAGACATGCCTATCTGAAGAATCAAAAGGCCTTATAAAATATAAATGTTTCAAGGATTTTTAACTATACTGATTCATTGTCATGTCATAACTTCTGCAACTGAAGCTGTAAAGCCCTAGATGTCAGTGTGTGGCTGTGTTTGAAAACTTTGTGTGCTGCCTTAAAGAAATAGTTCACCCAAAAATGAAGATTTTTGAAAATTTATGCACTCTGTGTTTATCCAATATGTAGATAAGTTTGTTTCTTCATTGGAACAGATTTGGAGAAATTTAGCATTGCATCACTAACGGAACTTCTGCAGTGAATGGGTGCCGTCAGAATGAGAGTTCAAACAGCTGATAAAAAGCATCACAAGCAATCCTTAAAAACGTCTTGATGAATTTGTTCATTAGAAACACACAGACTTTCTCTACAAAAGATGTTAACTGCAATTGGAGTGGTGTGGATTATTTGTGGATTATTGCGATGTTTTTATTAGCTGTTTGAACTCTCATTCTGACAGCACCCATTCACTGCAAAGGATCCACTGGTGAGCTGATGTAATGCTAAATTTCTCCAAATCTGTTCCAATGAAGAAACAAGCTCATATACATCTTGGATAGCCTGAGAACGAGTACATTTTTAGCAATTTTTTATTTATGGGTGAACTATTCCTTTCAAGGTTCTCTTCATCTGCCATCTTGACTTTTTTCTCTCTCTAAGATTGTTGCCAAGCATTGTGGGATCCAATGCTCTTTGAAGGAATTTGGAAAGGCATCATAATAGCTACATAGAACAGCTTTATAGTATCGGTTTCATATTCTTGCATATTTTCTTTCATCCGTTCTGCACCCGCCTTTTCCCACTTTGTCTTCACACTCATTAATCACTAACAGCATTTGTCGCAACAGAAAATAGATTTGCCCAATTGCAGGTTTTTAATGAGGGAAATGCACATTCTGCAGATAATTTCAGTTTAATTGTTGTGGAGAAATTGTGTTTGTGAAACAGATGATGGTGTGGCTGTGTGGAACTGATGCCTGCTTTACCTATGAGTTTTTCTCGCTCTCTCTCTTTCTCACACATACTTACATGAAGTTACTGTCCTCTAAATGTAGATCAATGGTCCGATATCTGCTGCCAAGTAGAAAATTTCACTGTTAATTGCAACATCTGTTTCCATTTATACTCAATTTGTACTTCACGTTTTGCCTTTACCCAATCCACTGAAATGTTCATCTTTGCCAGACATTTTCTGCTGAGCTGATGAGTTATAGGTTGGCTATATTGGTAACATTTTTGTAATGTAAGTAATATTTTAAAACTCCAAATAACAAACTACTGAACTGGGGGAATGGCATTGGGCCACAACAGGTGAGATTTAAACCAAATGTGCCAAATGTGCAGTACAACTCAATGTTTCTGGACTAGTATCAGGTGAATTGAGAAAATGCACATATAAAAAGACCACACATTTGTTGAGTATGCATAGCTTTAGAAACACTAAAATATGAATTATTTAAAAGTTTAGGGTCAATAAGATATATTTTTTTATTAAATTGGTCTAAAGTGACAGTAAAGAGATTTATAATATTACCAATCCTGAAAAGAAGTATTACAGTTTCTATAAAAATATTAAGGAGCATAACTCTTCTCCTTGAGCAGCAAATCAGCATATTAAAATAATTTGATGAGAATGATGAGAAGGATCATGTGACACTGAAGACTGGAGTAATAGCTACTGGAAATTCAGCTTTGCCATCATAGAAAAAAATTGCATTTTAAAATATATTAACATAGGAAACAGTTATTTTAAATTGTAATAATATTTCACAATATTACTGTTTTTACTGTATTCTTGATCAATAAATACAGCCTTGGTGACTGTAGTAAAATCTTGAAACTTCATGACAAAAAATGTCATGAAACTTTTGAACAGTAATTCAGCTATTATAAACCATTCAACTAATAAATAATAATAAAAAAATAATAGACCTATTATAATTATGAACCTAAAAAGCATTCCTACATTTCTAAAATTGTTTAAACAAAGTGCTTACAGTTTAGATTCTGCCAGTGTTACTAATATATGTTTCGATGTCTGTTAAAATGTATATGTGCTAGAACCACATGAATAGCACTTTATTTGGCATGCCAATTTTGGATCAGTGTACAAGCCTGGGTTATGGTTCAGACCTGCTATGATTTTTACAGCCATAAGGGACTTGTGTTTACCGACCTACTGCTGTTGAACTGTTAGCCAGTCTCACCGAGAGACACTTTCAGAAGCAGCAGATGCTGAGAGGATGAGAAGAGTGGATCTTCATCTTCAGTGCTTCAGTCAATCCAGACAGAGTTGAAGAGATCATGGAAAGCAATTCCCACACAGGCCAGGAGGACGAGTCTCTGGAATGTAATATCACCTGTTACTTGAGCTAGTCATCCGACAGATGGCCCTGTGAAGATAATGTTATACATAAAGAGGATTGGCAGGCCCATGCAGGATCCTACAAAAAAGAGAGAGACTAGTAAAAATACAGGAGGTATGCCTGGTTTTGTGTGTAAATGGTAGTGCTGGGTAAAAATATAATTTTTTAGGCTACTCAGAACTGAATGATCTCGATATTGATTCTTGATACTGATTCGCTGAAACAACTCTATGGGAAAAGAAGTCATACCTGAATTTACAGTCCAAAGTGAATGTGAAAATGAGTAGATATAAAAAGTCAGCATACCATAATAGTACAAGAAAGAAAAAAAAAACTCTCAGGATGTACACAATAACATACAATACAACATGACCAGAGAGCACCAATTCATGAACAAATGACACTTATGAACTGGCGTTTTTAGTGAACTAAAAAACATACAGTGCATCTGGTGTAGTTACATTCATGAACTAATGACTCTAATGAACCAGTTCTTTTTAGGGAACTGAAAACATAGAGCAAAACCAGTGTATTCCCAAAAATTAACAAAAGACTGGAGCAGTTATTTTTAGAGAATCAAAAATATACAGCACAACCAGTGTAGTCCCATTCTTGAACAAATGATTCTTCTGAACCGATTATGTTTTACTGAATCAAACATATACTACACAACCAGTGTAGTCACATTTATGATTAAATGACTCTTATGAACTGGTTCTATTTTTAATGAAACAAAAACATACAGCACAACCAATGTAGCCCCATTCACAAACAGGTGACTGATATGAACCAATTCTTTTTAGTGAATCAAAAACATACAACACAACCGGTGAAGTGACATTCATTAAGTAATTACTTTAAGTTCTTTTCAGGAAATAATAATAATAATAATAATAATAATAATAATAATAATAATAATAATAATAATAAAAACATACAGCACAACCAGTGTATTCCTAAAAATTAACCAAAAGAACAACAACATCAACGTTTATTGGTCAGGTATGCATAATATAAAAGGAATTTTCTGCCGGTATGAGGCATCCCATACACACACACACACACACACACACACACACACACACAAATACAACTTACAACATTACAAAATTACATGGTAGAATTTAGAGTTTTTATGGCTACTGGGAAAAAAAAAGAAAGAAACGGTAACACTTTACAATAAGGTGTCATTTGTTAACATTAGTTCATGTATTAATTAACATTGACAAACAATGAACAATGCATTTATTACACTATATGCTAATCTTTGTTAATGTTAGTTAATGAAAATACAGTTGTTCATTGTTTATTCATGTTAGTTCACAGTGCATTAACTAATGTTAACAACTTGTGATTTTAATAATGCATTAGTAAATGCTGAAATTAACATTAACTAAGCTTAAAGGGGTCATATGATGCGATTTCAAGTTTTCCTTTCTCTTTGAAGTGTTACAAGCTGTTCATGCATAGATAAGATCCTTGAAGTTGCAAAGACTAAAGTCTCAAAACCAAAGAGATATTCTTTACAAAAGAATTCAAACACGCCCCCACATGTCTACGTCACGGTGTGGGGAGATTTTCATAACACCGCCCAAATGTTTACGCAAACAAAGAGGGCGTGATTTTTATTCTCGCTGTAGTGCAGTTGCTGCCGCCGGTGCCATGTCCTGGAGATGCTGTGTTTCGTTGTGAAAGAAAACTACTTTGTTTGGGCTTCCAAAAGAGGACACAACTAGAAATCCAACCCAGGCTCATTGGAAATACGTGCCTCTACATACATTTCTGCAACCCCGTAATTATGTACCTTACTGCACGTTTCACGGCAGTTTCAAAGTGAAATGTCCAGAGAGTGGCGCTAAAACACATGTTTAATACGTGACCGTAGCACGTTTTTATTTCGTTGGTACAGGCACGTTTTGCAGAGTTTTTATTATGCTGATTGAGGTACGTTTTGCGGCCATTCAGAATTCAAATATCTGGTGAGTGTCGCTAAAGATTAATCCCCTACACCAAACCCAAACCTAAACCTACCCGATAGTGTTAACAAATGCAAAAGTAATATAAAAAACAAATTCACTGATGCAGCCATGCTATTTTAACTTCCTTATGAGCTGATTTGAGCTGTTTAGTTGAACCGTAGTTTCACGGGGATTCGTACCAGAGCTCTTCATCACCTAAGTGCAACGCCGTATCGCATGAGCTACCGAGTAAATCTACTAGATTAGAAAACTCATGCATATGAAGCTGTATATGTGACGACAATGTTCAAAAGTATCAGTTTTCAAATCGTGCAGGATGTTAAAATTGTTTTGAAGTCATAACATAACATTCTGCAACTAACTGTGTGAAAATTTGCCTTTATTAATCAAAAATATACCTGTAAATCATACTTTAGTGTGAAAAGGAATAAAAGTTGTCTGAGTTTTACTGCCTCTAGTGTTCATTTCAACTGGAAACTGCAGCGATTTGTATGTATAGGTACGTTTTTTCAGTTTTGCAGAAATGTTTGAAGAGGCACGTATTTCCAATGAGCCTAGGTTGTAGAAATCAGTGGTTAAGTTGTATTTACAACACTGTTCCAGAACAGTTCAACCCAAATACTAGAGTGTGTGCAGCGCATTTTATGGAGGACTATTTCCTGAACCTGGAAGAGTAGCCTACAATGCAGGCTTGCACAAAGGCTGTTTCTATAAAGTGGGGCAATTCCAACTTTGCAAGGAAAGTCTGGTGCTTCTGACTCGCAACCTGTAAGTACGTTTATGCTACTGACGATTCAAACGCGAGTTTTGAGCAGTGTAGAGTAGTGCTTGTTGTTTGTCGTTTCTCCAATCACAAATGCAGACATGGTAATGTGTACGCGGTGCGATGTAACGCGACGCGTAAAAAGACAGTATAAGTCATTATAATCAGTAATTATGTCCTCACTTGATGCAACAAATGCCTCGTTTGTAATGGGTTTCATTGTTTTAGTCTCGTCGCGCTGGGAAACACCATCACAATACGGTGAGGGGCGTAACATTTCCGTCTCACGCTTGAGGTATTCGGCCAATCAGAATGCACTGGATAGCTGTCCAATCAGATCATGCCTTGCTTCTCAGAACGTTGAGCTTTGTAAAAATTGACGCGTTTCAGAAAGGCGGGGCTTAGAGGAGCAACAATAATGTACAGTATGTGGAAAATAATGTGTTTTTTGAACTTTAAACCACATAATCACATTGCATTACACCAAATACACAAAATAATGTTCTTTTTAGCAACATCATATGACCCCTTTAATAAATGCTGTAGAAGTATTGTTCATTCTTAGTTCATGTTTACTAATGTTGTTAACTAATGTTAACTAATGAACCTTATTTTAAAGTGTTACCAAAAAACTATTCTGAAATCTGGTAGTTCTCATTTTAACCAGACTATAACGCCTTCCAGAAGGTAAAAGTCTGAAAAGATTGAATACAGGATATAAAGGATCACGGACAATCCTCTGAGCCCGTTTCTTAACCCGTGACAAGTGCAGATCTTGAAGGGAAGGTAGATCAGTCCCAATAATGCGTTCTGCCATTCTCACTACTCTCTGAAGCCTAAACTTATCCCTCCGAGTATAGCTGTACCAAACAGTAAATGAAGAACACAGGACCAATTCAACATAGCCCTGTAGAATTTGCACAAAGAATTGAATGAACCAGTTCTTTTTGGTGAATCAAACATTTTCTGCAGTGTAGTCCCATTCATGAACAGGTGACTCTTGTGAACTGGTTCTTTTTAATTAATCAAAACATACAGCACAACCAGTGTAATGGATGAACTCACTAAACCTGTCAGAGCAATTGTTTACAATACAATATTTTAATAGTAATAATAAATGAACACTGTATGTGTAATTTACAGCATTATTTAAGAGATAATTTCTTTAGAGAAGAAAATAGAGTGAAAGTGATTTTCAGGATTATTTTGTGACACAACGGTCTTGAAAACACAGACAAACACTTATATTTCAAACTGACGCAGTAATGAAAGTGTTCAACACTCGATACTTGGCCACAGCTTGAGATATTACTGCAAGAAGTGCCCTTTTCTGCTCCAAATGTAAGGTCAGATTATGGAAGAAATGTAAGCAGAATCATAAATAATATTACAGTGGCATTGACTAAATCAAAGTGCTCCAGGGAAATCTATATGTTTCACTATCTGCTGACCTTAAAGTTCAGCATTTGTTTTTGTCCTCTCTGAAATGTGCTTGCCATTTTTTAGCTGCCTGGTTACCAGACTCATGGCATTGCTGTTAGTAACTGCTGTTGTCTGCACAATTTCTGATCTCTCTCTCTGTACTTATTTCATATTCCAAGCGTCAGAGTAATACAAAAACCGCTTTAAATTTAAAGCCCGGGGCCAATTTATACTCAAAAAGGGTGCGTCTCTTGACCGAGACTTATTACTAGTCTATTTGAGAAGTGGTGTGTCTGTGTGATTTCTCTTTTTTTCCTGGGATAAGATGGCAGTTTCAATAAGCGCTCAGCTCCCACAGTGCCCTGTGGGAACTAGCAGGGGAGAAAGGAATGGATATCATGAGGGAGGGCCGAGCTCGGGGCCGATGAAACGCAGGCAGCATGTTTGCAGAGGTGAGATAAAGTTTTTTTTTTATTATTATTTTGGTTTTCTTTCTTTTTGCAGTAAGAATGCCATGAGGTACTCGTGAGCTGGGAGTTTTTTGGTTTGTGGCAGCCAAAACCCAGCGATAACATAATGCTTACTCATACTGAGAGGTAAACAGGCCCAGTCTTGGGAAAGCTACTTTGAAACTGTTTTGAAACAAGGTGATATGTAACTTTTTCGATGTTAAATAATACTTTCTGCCATGCCAGTTGCATAGAGATAACTACAAGTATGCCAGTTGTAGTTTGATTAGCCTGAAAAGTTTAAACACTGTAGAGCTGTCAAAGCATTGACCTGGGGTGCATTTCCCAAAAGCATCGTTAGCTAAATATGGTCGTTAATTCCATTGACAGCTATTGGTAATGATGGAACTTGTTGTGACCATAGTTGTTTTTGGAAAACCACCCCAGATCAATAATAATAAAAAAAATTGGCTTAACCAATGGTGTGAGTTTAGGGCGGGACTATCTGTTCATCTGACCAATTACACAATTCACAGACCACATAGATCTAGAAAATGAAGTTAGCTATGTTACAAGCTGCTAACGAAAGCAGCTAAACTACATAATATGTTTTAACCTTCATGTTCTGTTGCAAATTAATTACTATTTTTGAATTTAAAAAGACCCCACCAGCATAAAAAAATCATTTAATCTTAATATTAATATTATTTTTATTAAATGATTAGAAATGAACATTATTCTGATTTAATTTATTTTCACAACATGAGCAGTATTATTCTGCCACGGAACCAATAACAATATTAATTAGGATTATAAAAAATAAAACTATAAACAAATGAGTCAACAAGATGATGAACAGTGATGATGAAGTGATGAACAGCAATATTTGAAGATTTTTTTCTACTTAAAATAAGACTTCAAAGGACTCACAGGCACTTTTGTGCAGGGACTCAAACGAATCAGTTAATCTTTATTTATTTTATTTTTTATTTTTTTGGATGGAGAGCATTTCAGGACAGTGTGTTTGATCATTGCATCAGCTCACTTGGCTGTACAGCTGTGTGTGCAATACAATGTAACAAAAATGGGCCGATGGTATTTTTTTCATGTAAAAAAAACCAACTTTTTAACAACTTCTCTGACTTTTCAGAGATTGAGATAAGTGGTATATTTGGTACTAAATTACCAGGTGCTTCTCTAAGTAAACACCCAAAAAATGGCCAAGTAAATTACACTGCAAAAATATAATTTTTAAAATCAGTACTTCTGTCTTGTTTTCTTATACTAATATTGAAACAGTGTCAGTCTGTTGTTTACACAAACTTATCATATGGCTTCAGAAGACTTAAATATATAGTGGATGAGACACATCGACAACAATGATACTCCTATTGTGCTTTCTTGTTATGTTGGAACTTGACAGCACCATTCACTTCCATTATATTGAAAACCTTCAAAAATTACCTTTTGTGTTCACTAGAAGAAAAACAGCTATACAAGTTTGAAAAGACATGAGGTAAATAATAAAATGATTTACATTTCTGCTTTATGATCGGAATTCACCATGTATACACACAATAATGCCTGCAAAAGTTTAGACATATAACAGCACCAGTTTTACAGCTCTGACACAATCCTCAAGATTTCAATGTGCTTCGAGATGATTTTAATTGAATCAATTGTAATTGCCGAGAACGTACTGTGCATTCGCCATCTGGAATTCGTAGAAAAAATTGCTTCTTTTCATTCTTCTTTCCCTTTTCAGCCCATGATTAACCTTGAACTTTCAATATTGTCCTTGGGAAATGTAATTTCAATGAGACAGAAACCAGGGGACCGTCTAAGCCATTAGAAAATAAATGGCACATCTGCGGAAGAGGAAAAAGGAAATAAGAAATACAGTTTGCCATTGTCCATGCATTTGTGAAAGGTCGTCTATCTCGTTCCAGGTAAGTAGGGATCTCTGACCCTGATGTGTATGCATCATTATTTGTATGAGGATAACACAGAACAAATAGTTATTCAGGAAGATGATGGTGTATATGTGTGAATACTTGTATCAACATATGAATATTTCACCTGGTAAAAGGATAATCACATTGCATCTCTCTCCTGCTGATGTCTGTGTTGGAGATAGCAGAATGTTGGCATGATAAATACCCTTTACATGTTTATTTTTCTTCCACCATCTAATTTGCCTACTGTTAATGATGGTGAAGAGTGAACACACAGGGCACTACATTCACATTAAAGTGAAAAAGCTGTTTGCCGGTGTAACACAGAATTAGATTCTGAGACTCAGATGACTCTGGGGAAACTGTATCAGAGGAAAAGTGGCAATGACACTTTGAAAGTTAATTATATTAGATCTTAAAAATGGAAAAGCGTCAGTGCAACTGTGTGAGTTGCCTTTACTCAGTGTAAGAAAGGCAAAGATATTTCCTCCCTTCTTTCTGAATTTAACTTTGGAGGGCCTTATTTAATATTTCAAATTTAACTCTGATATTTTTTCATTCTCTTTTTAAAAAATGATCAGAAATTTCAGAGATGATTGGAACCGATCAATTCAACTGTAATACAACACAGTCCCTAAAGCAGCATCAGTTTATCAGAGGACTAAATGAAGGCAAAAGCCATTCTTTATGGGTAATTTATTTATATATTAAAAGCCAGATGCAGGCGTTTACCTAAAGTCTATTCATTTATAGCCTTTATGTCAAAATTTAATTATCATTGATAAAGCTCAAAAAGTAAATACCACCCAGAAGTGAAACGCTGTCATTCATTGAAATGCAGGCATTGGGAAAGGAACACACTGAAAGCATCAATCTTATGCATAAGATTACATCAATAAAGTATGGTTAAAGTGGATTTATTATACAATTACCACTGATTTACATTGAGTTTCATGATTTAAAGCAGTTTGAGGACTCTTAGACTCTTTATTATCAAGTGAAAAGAGTAAAGAGCACTGCTGCACAAATAAACTACGTTTTATTTAGTGTACTGAATGTGTAAATATCTTAACTATGAATCTAATGCAAGCATAATTAATCAATTAAACATTTTAATCCATTTCCTAATACCAAATGACCTTAGTTCTGATGAATCCCCACAGGTTAGGTACATAGTATAACCATTTTCATCATATATCAAGAGCATAACCGCAGTGTCAGACCATGACTCTTGGCATATCTGCATATTTGCAAATCTCTATACACACCTGTGGAATGAATAAAGAAGGACAAAAGAAGATAAAGTTGAACTAGAGATGCAGAAGGTCACGATGGAGGGCAGATGGTATTTGCATAAAGCGTGCTGACTCACAGTCAATAAGAACAAAACCTGTAAATCTTATCGCCATGCATTGTTTCTGTCCTCCATTATGAGTGGAGAAAATCACATCAGGAATAAACACGGCATGAATTTTTAAGAGCCCCTGCCACCTTTATTCCACTTTAAACTATTGCCATCTGTCAGACATGACCTCTGTTTATCTTCAGAGGAGAGATGCTTCATTTGTGGCGAACCTGAATATGGAGAAATGCAAAGATTATGCAGGTCCCAAAGGCACTGATAGCACAGGTGCTGAATATTGCAAGAAGTGTTTCATTAACTCTACAGACACAATGAAGGATATCATTCAACACCACATGAAGTGCCTGAAAAGAACAACAAAGGGAAAGCTGAGGTGAAAATCGCAAAATTATACAGCACAAAATCTTGACCTTACTTAAAAGAAAACATGCAAAAGGTATTTGGCTCAAACAAAACTAATTTGAGTTTTTAAAAGTTTTTTTTTTTTTTTTTTTTTTTTTTTTTTACACACACACATACACACACACACACACACACACACACACACAGGTTTGTTTTTGTGAATTGTTCCGTAGACTTCTATTGTTTTTATACTGTACAAACCGTATTTTCTATCGCCCTACACCTAAACCTACCCCTTACAGGAAACTTTGTGCATTTTTACTTTCTCGAAAAAACTAATTCTGTATGATTTATAAACCTTTTGAATTATGGGGACACTGAGAATGTCCTCATAAATCACCTTCTCCTTGTAATACCTATGTCATACCCATGTCATTATACAAATTTGTGTCCTCATATGTCACAAACACACACACACACACACACACACACACACACACACACACACACAAATCTCCCTATAAGAGCAAAATTAAGACTGGACTTTGATCACGCTTCTTCTTAATACAACTACAACAACGCAAAAATCTAATATTTTTGCGTTGTTGTAGTTGTATTAAGAAGAAGCGTGATCAAAGTCCAGTCTTAATTTTGCTCTTATAGGGAGATTTGTGTGTGTGTGTGTGTGTGTGCTCTTTCAAAAGAGCTCATTTAATCAGTTCAAATTGATTACAAGTCCCTCATATGATCCCATGCTTTGTGGATCATTTCCATCTATAAATACTTAAAATCTTCATTGTATGGATTTTGAAGTCAACTACATTTTAAAGATTGTAGATATTAGAGTTATTAATCCAAATGTGACATTTCAAAGTAATTTCATTAGGACTACTTGATGATACTTTTTAATTAATGATAACATTAGGGGTTCATAAACAGATAGATAGATAGATAGATAGATAGATAGATTTAAAAACAAGTTCCTCACTAACCTAACATGAATAAAACTAAAAAAGAGAAACTCAAAAGCAACACATTTTTGTATTTGTTATATTTACAGTATATTTACAGTGTGGCTACGCTAGTTGAGACTGCTGTTTTTCCAGTTTTGTTTTGAGCATCTCTCAAAGTGCATGTATAAACACAGTTGTACATCACAGCAATATGTGGGCTGAGTGAGATCAGATTTATCTACATGCCAGTTGTGGCAGCTTTTGAATAATAGAGGATGCGCCCATTATTTCTGCCTGAGAGAAATAAATGTTACTCTAACGTTTCCCAGCAAAGGGAAACTACAGAACAATGAGAATGAAAACATGTCCTTGAGCAGTTCTTTTAGTGTACGCTCCGGTAATGATGCCGCAAATGCACATTGTTTATTCTGAGGAACGGCGCGTCAGAGATTCAAAGCGCTACGGTTTGACTCGCTCATGTCTCCATAGGAACGGGCCACTTTTTTGACTTCTCATTTACTCAAGTGCAAACTCATCTAAAATGTCTCTTTTCCCATTTTAAACCATGAGAAAGTGGAAAAAATTGAGGGACCAACCCTAGTGTTTAAAACAGACCTGATTGGTTTGCATTTATTCATGGTCTGCGGCAGGCGAGTGTGATAGAGGGGAAATATAATTTCACAGACTGTAAGGCTTTTAACTCTTCTAGTAAACAAAGAGAGGGAGGTGAGCACTTGTGCGTGTCTCACTCAAACCGTAAGAGTGTCAGGTTGGAGGCCCCAGTGGTCCTCCGATGGAGCCCTTTAATAGTTCAAGGACTCTCAGTTGAGCTACGAGTGTGTAAACATGGTAAAAGTGGCTGCCACTTCTGACCCGATATAATCAGTGCAGTTACAAGCAATTAGAATGATGGAACAGAGAGAGAGAGAGAGACTGACTGAAATCAATGCAAGTCTAATATACACGGAATACAGATTTAACCTTCAGTAATCTGGACTGACAGAACAAAATGTTGCTTTGTTTTCATACAAATATAAAAAAGTCATAGTTCAGCTAAGAAGGGAGTGATGCCATAGAAGAAACATTTTTGGTTCCCCAAAGAGCCTTTCAGTCATCAGTTCTTAAAGAACCATTTTCATAGTGTGAACAAACATTTTGTGGAATAGCAAGGTTCCATTGATGTTTAAGGTCATTAATGGAACTTCAATGGCAATAAAGGATCTTTATTTTTAAGAGTTTTGGTTCTTTATTGGCGTTGATGGTTCCATGAAGAACCTTTAAAATCCAAGGAAACTTTCCATTCCACAACAGGTTCTTTATAGTGGAAAAAGGTTCTTTAGATCATTAAAATGTTCTTCAGACTATAAAAATGGTTATTTTAAGAACTGATCACTGAAAGGTTCTTTGAGGAGCCAAAAATGATTCTTCTATGGCATTGCTGCATAACCTTTATTTTTAAGAGTAAAAGTCATCATTTACTCACCCTCATTTTGTTTAAAACCCATCTGCCTTTGGCTCTTCAATAAAGAGACACTATGGAGAATATTCATTTTAAGTCATTACTCAAAAACATCATATTTCTGATTGAGAAGAAATATGATCATCTCAGTGTATTACCTACAAAAGAACAAGAAAAAAAGTTTAAATAGATTACTGCAGAGAACTTTCAGATAAGAGAAATCATTATATGCACATGATATATAATGCAGTGGTGTAAAGACGAATGTGTCGAAGCACAAATTGTTTCACCTGCGTGCCAGCTTTGCTTTAGAAAATAGCAGCACTTGATGAAACCTCTGTGGGAAGGTGTTGCATCTCGATGGTGTGATCTTATTGAGCTTAACTTTACCTGATAAGTTTTAAAAAATAAAACCAGGGAATGTCTCGGGTTACTTGACTGTAACCCTGTTCCCTGAAAAAGCGGGAACGAGATGCTGCGCTGAAAGCGCTATTGGGAACATTCTTTGTTCGACCGGTTGTGAAGCACGTGTGTCAAACATGCCAAGAATTGGCTTAAATAACCTACGTGAGTAGCGTCATTGATTCGTGCCTGCAGGTTATAAATAGACATGGGGACATTACACATCTTCAGTTAAACCTTTGTCACGAAGGAGCGTCCAGGATCGCTTACAGTGCGGCATTGAGCAGCATCTAGTTCCACTTTTTCAGGGAACAGAAGAGTTACAGTCAAGTAACCCGGGAGCGTTCCATATCAAAAGCTATCTCGTGCTGCGCTGGGCGTATTGAACGAGAATGCCAACGCACTTGCCCTGGAGTGTGGACCCCAACGTTGTGTGGTGTGGCACCGACATTGAAGAGATCTCAGACATGACTCTGGGATGTCCACTCAAGGACATACGAGCCGAGTAGCATGAACATCAAAGTATAGAATCTAACAAATGTGTGCGGAGAGGACCAACCTGCATCTGAAACATGCTAAGGGGACACCTCTTGCCAAAGCCGTAAAGATGCAATCCCCTGGTTGAATGGGCCTTACCTAGGCGAAGCTTGACCACGCGCCTCATAGGCCAGGGCAATAGCATCCCTCACCCAATGTGACATAGTCTATCGAGTGGCAACCACCCCCCGGTTGCGGCCTCCATAACATACGAAAAGCTGCTCAGACTTACGCCACTGGCTAGTGCGGTGGCCGTAAACCTGGAGAGCACGCACTGGACACACTAAGTGAAGTTTCTCCTGCTCCGGTGTCGTGAACGGCGGAGGGCAGAAGGCTTCAAGAATGCCAGGATTTATGATGAGAATGGAACCGTGGAAGATAACTAGGGTGAGATGCAAAATAACTTACCAGCCCAGGGGCAAAATCTGGGCAGGATGGGTAAGACTGACAAAACCTGCCAAATCCCAATTCTCTTCAGAGGAAGTAATAGCTGTTAGAAAAACCATCTTTAGGGTCAGAAACCTGACAGGCGCCAGCTCTAGTGGTTCAAAATGGAGTCCCAACCCAACCAGACTCCTTGGGCACTAAGGCCAAGTCCGGAAGGACTGTCGCTCTAGTACGTGGCCTCAACATGAGCTCCATGAATGACTTGAGGGTGCTTTCCACAGAAATACCATCAACCATCATGGCAAGGCGAGCCGTACATAGATTCTAAAAGTACTGCAGGACATGTGCTGCAGACCCAATTTCTCTTGCAGGAACTCCAGCACTGAAACAATCTGGCAGTGAACTGGGTCTGCATGGTGTGTCATACACCAACTTTTGAAAAAGCACCATCTGGGGGCTATACTTCTTCCCTGATGGAAGGAGTCCTGTAGTAGAATGTTCTGTAGTACATGTGCTGGGAAACCCAGTATCTCTTATGGTCCCCAGAGATGAAGGTTTCAGAACTCAGGCTGGGCATGAAATACTGTCCCCTGTGCCTGGGGCTAAAGAACTCTCTGACGGAATGCGCCCACAGCGAGCCGTCAGGAAGAATGTAAGATCTGAAGAGCCTCTGGTGCGTTCAGTAGGGGCGTTATCAGTAGAGGGTGAGACCTCGTTGACATACCTTGGCCAGGACTCCTGGGAGCACAGCGGGCCCGGGAAAATGTGAGAGAGAGGGGTGGTTGCACGCCTAAATCTCTCAGCCCAGCCTCGACACATGGCCCTGACTCATAGCGAGGATGCAGAGGCTCACCTTTCCTGAAAGCCCAGGCCTCGGCGAGCCACTTCGATGAAAGTGATTACTGGTACTTCCACTCAGCGTCCTCGAGGCAGCAACAGCATGTCCAAAATTCAGACAGTGAATCTGCTCCGACATTGATATGTCCCAGAATGTAAATCTCCTTGATGGACTAGAACCTGTCCCACATACAAAGCAGAACCTGCTGTGCTAGCCTGTTCCGGCGGCATGGATGAAGTCTGCCCTGTCCTTTATGTAAGTGACTACCACAACCTTGTCCACCGCACTGGGACATGGTGGCCCCTGCCGGAGGATGTATTTCGGGCCACAAATACAGCCATCATTCCCCTGAGAGCAATTGTTGTGATAAAGAGAAGATGACCTCTCCAGATCCCTTGGGCTGGACGGTCATCAGACACCTGCTTCCATGAGGAAAGCGTCTATGGGTAGCATCTTACGACGACAACACGTGCCTAGAGTGGGACCAAAGTCAAGAACCGGGGTCTGAACCACATAGAAAGGTGCGGGGCCTAGCTGCGCCAACCCTTATATGCCTGTGGGAGATTAGCCCTTAGTTAAATCCCCCTGGCTCTGAGCCACAGCTGTAATGGTCTCCTTATGCAAGACTTCCAAGGTTTCACGTGAATTTTGATCATGTGGGACCTAGAACTTTCTAGTAATGTACAGTAACTTTCTGGCTAGCCTAAAATCCTTCAGGGTTTTCAGAATGGATTCGATACATGTGAGAAGCGTGCCCACATTATGATAGAATCCTGGTAACCTAAATACATTGTCCCCTGGGCGAGAAGCGCTTTCCTTAGTGATTGGTCTCAATCTCAGATAGCTAAGATGAAGACGACATCCCGATGTACGACATGTATATTAAGACTGGGCCAAATCAGCCAGTCTTTGATTATAAAACTGCATCGATGCATTTTTTTCATATGCGGGGTGATAAGGCCTAGGCCAAATCAGAACTTGACACTGGTGACTTTCCCCAAAGCAAACCTCAGGAACTTCCATAAATTTGCTTGGCAAAATTTCTTAATGAAAGTATCGTCCTTGATCATTTTTTGATATTCATCCCTGATTGGATCTGAGAAAAAACAATCATAGACTGTCAGCATTGTGAACTTGTGCTTTCTTCGAAACGGTTCAGCCGCAAAGATCTAGACTGGGCGCAACCCCATCATTTCTGGTAACAGAAAATATTAGCTATAGCAGCTGAAGCTCTCTGTCTAGGAGGAAGTGTTCTACGACCTCCTTGTCCAGCAGAGCTTGCATATCCAGTGTCAACAAATACAATTGTTCCGGTTTCAGTAGTGGAGACCACGCCGACAGGCTTGAAGGATGATGTGCAAATCGTATCCTGTGGCACTCTTGTAGGTCATACGGCCCATGGAGATTGACTGGCAGTAGCTTCCACGCTGCCAAATTCTCTAGGGAGCTGTCTGTGACTGCCTGATTTGCTGAAGATATTAGTACGCCGGTGTCCTGAAACAGGGCAGAAACAACCCGAACATGTAACATCTCACTAGAGATCGCTTTATTGAAACACCAGTGATGGCGGAAGTTGTGCAGCTGATCCCTAACGGTGCCGGGGAAGGAGCCTTTACTCTCCTCATTGGAGTTTTCCGTGGCACTCCCCGAGGGGACACACCCATTGTCCTGGGCACAGCCTCAGGACTTCCTTCCGGTCGTAAAGACCGTTATTAGGTCCGGCTCCCTCTTGGCTGCAGAGGAGCTGGGCTGTGTTGGGACTGGGTGGCCGACAGCCCCGACACTAGAGCACAGTGAGGGAGAAACTTATTGAAAGCTTTCTCGAGCTTCTTGCCTCCCTGCGCTCAGATCTTTATGAACGTCAGTCTGATATGCCCGCAGAACCGCTGTGGTGTGCAGGGCAGCACCAGCATGACCTGCTGCATGAAACGCTCTCCCTACAAGTGTAGATGTTGCTCTATATAGCTTGGTAGGGAGTGTTGACTTCGAGTGATGATGCACCCCCAGGGGAGAGATAGCTCGCTAGCGTCTCTTCCACCTGGGGTATCATCATGTTGCCCTGTGCCTTTGAGTCCACAATATTCGAAAAATTCAAGGACAAATAGGGCTTACTCCATGAAGAAGTTCTCTCATCATGGAGGTCACCAAAGAATGGGAGAGACCATGAATGAGGTCCCTTCCCTTGACCACCTGACAGAAACCTGTCATCTAGTTTGGAGTGTCTAGGGGTCTACTGCTCTTGTAGCCAACTTCCAGCTTTAAACTGATCACACTGCAGGAGTCATCACCGCGAGTAACTCTTTACTCGTTTACAATTGTGGGAGGAGCGCTCCAGAGTCGGCGCTCTCAATTTCTATTTTTAAAGAATCAAGAGCTGCAACATTCGCTGCCCGATCCGAAGAAATGCCGGGGCACGCTTTGGAAGCGGGCAAGAAAACCTCCCGATCTGGTGAGAGCACGAGAGAAAGGGGAGGACCCGCCTCTCGAGCCTCAGCCAGATCAAAGTGCGATCTTAACGAGGGCGCAGCGGCTCGTTCTTTGCAAAGAAAGCGAGCCGGACGCGAAGCACGCGAATAGGAAGTGAATCGCAGTGCTCACAGTCGCAGCCCTCGAACTCAAGAGCAGCATGCTCTTACCCCAAACACTCAAAACAAAGTCATGCGAGTCATCTTCAGAGATGAGCCGTAAAGGAGGCACGCATCTCTTATGGATTAACTCCACAAGCTTTAAACTTTCATTTTCACTTTCGCTTTCACTTCAATACTGCTTTCAGCGTGACACACACAAACATACACACTCTGAAGACAAAGAAACCTGAAGATGTGTACGTCTCATGTCTATTTATAACCTGCAGGTGCACGTAATCAATGACGTCACTCACCGAGGTTATTTAAGCCAATTCTTGGCGTGTTTGACACACGTGCTTCACAACCGGTCGAACAAAGAATGTTCCCAATAGCGCTTTCAGCGCAGCATCGAGAGTAGCTTTTGATAAGGGAACAGCAGTAGTAATTGTGCAAATACTTAGCACTAGAAAGAATTGTGTGAACACATGTAATATGTTATAAAATCAAAACAAGGACATAAACATAACACTCATCTGCATGGAGTGACACTTTTACTTATTATGATGTCTTGTTGCATCCTTTCTAGCAAGACTCTTGCCTTTTTTAGTCTAATGTCATAAAAGTCAGATCCACAATTGAGATACAGACTTATTTGACACCATTTAAAAGTAAAACGTAAGACTGATTATCAGCTTATTAATATAAAAACAAACAAACAAATCTAAATCACTCTTCAAACTGCAAATAGAAATATTCAGAAGTTTAATTATTGCTTAAAATACACATTTAACTTTAACATTTTAAAAACGAATTTAAAAAGTGGTTTTAAATGTTTATTTGTCAGCTTGAAAAATTATTCATTAATTTATTTTTACATTTCACTATTATATATGTATTCAGTTTCCATAAGTGACTTATTTATTTACATATTTTATTTTTTGTTAATAAATTGATACCTGATCCATTTTATTTTGTGTCACTCCATAAAATAAATAAATAAATACATACATGCATATATCAATAAAATTAAAATTAAAACTAAAGTTAGTATTTTCTTCATGAAAGAGGGACATAGACAAAAGAGTCTGACTCTCCATTTATTTATTTATTTATTTATTTATTTATTTACTTTTTCCTAAAAAAATAAATAAATAATCAACCAATTTTCAGCTCTAAAACTGAAAATAACTTTTGTCTTCCTTAGTAAATAATTCACACTACTACTTCCTGTGAACAAAACAAAGTACCCCCCCCCCCCCCAAATTAAACTTTCCATCCAAAATAGAGAAAGCCTTTTCTAACAAACACATAGAGAGCATACCCAAAATTTCCTTCCATATGACTAACCTGAGGTGCTTGTGTGGTTGTCTTGGCAACAGTTGTGCCAATCGAATCCCCTGGCAACCCAACAAAACATTTTCTCTGTCAAATCCAAACAGCATCAAATAAGTGCCCTCTATCTTGTGCTATGCGACCCCCTTCCCACCCCATCACCTTAGTGAGACGGCCTCTCCGCTGTTAGGCCTTAGCACATTACTAAGCATGCTGACAGGTTTTATTCGATAGCCTGCCATCACAGGCCCATTAGCCTTGTCCATCTGCGTGTAGCTGAAAGACAAATGGGCGGCCCATCGCGTCCCATCTCCAGTCTAAAGGCTTTTATTGCCCTGCCAGGGGTCCAATCATGACCCTCATTGTTAGTGTGGTCAGTCAGTGATGGGACCATTAGTAAAGGCTCACTAGAGGTTCCCTTCAGTACTGGACTGAAGTAGTGACTGTAAAACCTCTGAGATAAAAGAAGAAGATGAGCTTAAAATGTGCGTGAAATATTTAAGTTGTTAGTACATTTAATTTGTGATTTACTAATATTCCACATAAAAGGTACTAATTATTATTATGAGTAATTACACAAAACAGGTTAGTAATAATAATAATAATAATAATTATATATATATATATATATATATATATATATATTAATTTAATTTAATTAATTTTTTTGAAATAAATTCAGTGTCAGTAATGACACTTTATTTATATAATGTCATAAAATATGTCTTTTTAATATAAATGTTGTACTTTTGAACTTTCTATTCATCAAAAAAAATAAAAAAAATCCATTAACATTGATAAGAAACTTTTCTTAAGCAGCAAATCAGCATATTATAATGATTTGTGAAGGATCATGTGACACTGAAGACTGGAGTAATGACCGGAATACATTTTAAAATGTATTAAAACAGAAAATATTAAAATGTAATAACATTTCACAATATTGCTTTTTAATTCATTTATTTATTTATTTTTAATCAAATCAAGCCCTTGGTAAGCATAAAAGACTTTTAAAATCTTTCAAAAACATTAAAACATCTTACCAAGCCCAAACTTTTGAAGGGTACTAAATAAATGCATGCATGAATGAATGAATGAATAAACTTTTAAAAATACTAAACCTTGTTCACATTGGTTACTTGCATCTCTTACTAAATAACAATAATTTTATGATCAAATGATGGTGTATATAATTTCTATAGTGTATTTAGTTCTGCATGTAAAAATATTCTGCATTTATCATATAAACAAAGATAAATATTCTAGACTTAATATAAATGAAATGTATTATAGAAAAAGCATGAATTATAAATTATAATATTTAAAATGTATCTAAAATGTAATTAAAATATGTATTAATATAATATCCAAAATGTTATTAAAATATTTATTAATAATAATATATTTAAATATTATGCAAGCTATGGCACAATGTATTTAAATAGATAAGTCACACCACACTGCAGTGATGATAAATCAGTTCTGTCAAATCTCTCATCATGCTGTGGGAGCAGATGAGCTTGAGAACGACAGTAAACCTGAGAAAGAGAACCACCAGTTAAAGAGCATGTGGTTAAAAAAAAAAACCTAGAGTTTCAGACACAAAATCCACAATTTGGTAAATTTGCACATTTGCAGGTTTTTATACAATTTAGTAAGACAGAGCAGGAGTTTTCTGATGACATGCTTGCTTCAAGACATATGATTAAATAAAGCTAAATATACTGAGCTGGTTAGAGCTGTGGTCTAGTGATTAGCTGCTGTGGAGCTCATGCAGATGGCAAAAGTTGGAATCTGCATGAAAATGTCCTTTCAAGTTTTGTCATCATAACGGATATACTTCAGGTATTATAAATCTCCTTGAGTGAAAAAGTCCAAGATATGCTTTCCATGCACATTTCTTTTCTCTCCTTATGCTTTAGTCTCTCCATATCCTCCGGTTTCTCCATTCAACTGGGCCTCTCTTCTCTTTCTATCGCTTTCTCCCTGGACACTCAGCCTCTGACCCTCCCGCTGGGGAAAAACGAACAGCTCGAAGTTGCACAAAAGCAGTAGAGACCTATTAATTTCACACTGGCAACCTTCACGCTAAGCTGACAAGACAGCCGTTTAATTGTGCTAACCTGAAGCCCGCAGACCAGTCCCACTGTCCCTAATGACTGCTGCAGGAGAATACCAAGAAGCCCCTCACCTTTCCTTCATTAGAGCTGAAGAGGTCCGGACAGGTATGTTCTATCGTTCTCAGCCCTGGCTCTCCATTTGATGAAACTGGAAGGGAGAGCCGGGGTCAGAGTTCACCGACACAAACCGCCAATCACAGATGGTCATGGGATTGTGTGGAGACAGCACTGTATTTTTTGTAAAACTAAAGAATTGCCAATTTGAACCAGTGATGGACACCAGGTGTAGCACTTTTCCTGATGAACGTGACATATGTATGGCTCTCCACTTTTCTAGTCACAGCATTGCTGCCATGACATACGAGAGGGCGGCAGTTTTGTTGCTTTAAGTGTGCTAGAACATTCATTCCAGACAAATTGAGGTATAAAAATTGAGGCGGCCATGACCTTTTACATACAGCAAACCAGCTCACAGAGGCTGAACATAATGCCTACTGTATATAGAACATTTCAAGCTATACACTCTTCTGGAGCCCGAGGGAACAACACCTACAAGGCTTACTGTGGTACACTGCAGATTCCAACACAATACTGAACCATCTCAAATTATTAAAACAGTCTCAGAGGGCACAGAAGGCTTCACAACATAGACACTGCAATGCCTAGAGGACAAGAGTGCCGCTCAGAGGCACCATTACAAGAGTTTGAGATGGGAATGTTCTCCTCCTTTTTACTCCTTGAGGAGAATTCACACTGGCAGCGATTAAATCACAGGAGGTTGCTATATTGAGCTACTGTTCAATAACAGTGCTACTGTTAGGCGTAGGTAGTTGTCTCCAGTTTTCAAATTGTGTCAGGGCTCTTTTTAGATGTGGACCAGTGGCTGAAACACACAAATATATGACAATGTTCTTCAAGTTAAAACCACAAAATTGAAGCTTCATTAACACTCAACCAGTATAAAACATTAAAAACTTCCAGAACTCAAACTTACTAAATGTCAGCGTGTTGTTATGCACCAGAAATAAACAGTGTCTAATTGAGTGAGAGGTAGGAGTAGTACTCTTTACGCGGAATAACTATTCAATACCCATTCGAGTGGATGTCTTAACAGGATCAGGGTGTCATTTGGTTCCATTTTAGTTAGTGACTTTATTGACTTGATTAACTTGCGCTCAAGGCAGTAATGAACTTGGCATTTTCACTGGCAGCTTTACTTGAATCCAATCATGCAGCAGCTACTACTGTTAATGTCATCTATAAATAAATCCTAGTGTGTTATGAATGTGCACAGCAAAGTTAAAAGTTAACGTAATTAATCAAGTGTAAGAACAATCATAAATGTGTGAAGATTTACATAATGTTAGCACTTTGCTGTGTTTAAACATTTCCAACAGAAATATGTTTCAAATCACGAAAAGAAAAGAAAAGAAAAGAAGAGAAAAGAAAAGAAAAGAAAATGACATGAGTGCATCAATAAACAGAAAAAAATATGTATTACAAGTAACTCAAGTTACGTGATCTGATTACTTGTTTTCAAGTAACTAGTAAAGTAATGCATTACTTTTAAATTTACAACAAAATATCTGAGTTGCTTTTTCAAATAAGTAATATAGGTTACTTTGTTTTCCATTTATTGACTAAGACCTCTCTTGTTTCCAAGTTGAGAAAAATTGTAAAGTGCAGAGGTGTTGTGTGCGCTGTGTAAACTTGATGGTTACTGTAGTTCTAGACTACATGTAAACATGCATTAACTCATACCACTTGTACAAAAACTGATTCAGTATTCCTAGAACCTGCAATAATTAAATCTGTTAAATAACACAAATATACTTTATGTATTTAATATCACTGCTGACATTTGATGGTCCAATTTAACCATACAAATAAGCAAATATAACTTTAGATAAACATCACATTTGTGTGTGTGTGTGTGTGTGTGTGTGTGTGTGTGTGTTATTATTATTATTATTTTATTTGAATATTGAATATAATCTATCTATCTATCTATCTATCTATATATCTATCTATCTATCTGTCTGCCTATTTTTCAAACTGGTTAAAACTGAAAACCTTCAGAATTAAAGCTTTTAAAACTACTTCAAACTTTCTAGCTAGGCTTTTTCAAGCCAACTTAAAGTTTGTCTACAAACTTTACTATTTAGTTGTTTATTATTATTATTATTATTATTATTATTATTTATTACTCAAATTATAATTAATTAAAAATAATCAAATTATTTTTGGTAAACAAGCCCCGCCCAGGTGAGAAAAAAGTAACGCAAAAGTAATGTAATGGATTACGTTCAATAATAGTAACTAAGAAATGTACTGTAATTAGTTACTTTTTATTTATTTATTTATTTATTTATTTTAACATAATATTGTAATGCATTACTTTTAAAAGTCATTTTTCCCAACACTGTATATATTTTTTAATAATACGTTAAAATAAAAAGTACATTTAATTAATTAAATGAAACACAATGTAACCCCCAATTTTAATTTCTCTTTTTCTAAAGCAACAGTTCACCCAAAACTGAAAATTATGTCATTGTTTACTCACTCTCATGTTGTTCCAAACCAGTTTGACTTTTTGACTTTTTTTTTTTCTTTTCTGTGAAGCACAAAAGAAGGTATTTTGAAATCAACCAACCAATCAACCAATCAATCATTTTTGGATGACCTATCCCTTCTGTCACTACTTTATTACTGTAACTGGCCTTGATCTTAGTTTGTACATCATTGCTAAAAAACAAACAAGCAAACAAACAAACAAACAAACAAACAAACCAATAGGCCTGTATGATGGTTATTTCTTGCTGACAGCACAGCTATATGATAGTCCAGCACTGAACTCAACTCACCAAAGATCATTTCATTTATTCACACATTTATAGAGTGATTTAATTCCTCTTCAGTATTACATTCTGGACCTCAAGACAATTCCACCCTGGTCACTGTCCTCCTGAAATTCCTCCTGGACAAAAACTATGATTGGTCATGGCAATAACCGTAGCAATTTAACTGAGCCGCAAAGTGTTCTCATGAGTGGGAGGCAGTAAATGGTGCCTCATGATTGTTATGTTCTCTTCTGCACTCTGAATTAGACTATCACGCAGTAAAGCTTCATACTGGGTATGAAAGCTTCCCAGACAGTTCAGATTTTGCACTAGTCCATGCAAACACATACATAACTACTTTCCCACATGCTCAAAACCATCGGGAGAGAGATCACTGCTTAACTTCTTTAACAACCGCACAGTTTAAACCGCAGAATAGCACTTTGAGAGTAGCTGCAACTGTCTGCTCTAATCATATAAAACCTGTGGGGGGCTCAGTAATGCCCTCTGGGTGACCAGCCATGTGTAATTGGTTTAGCAAACCGCTACTTTTGATTAGCTGCGCTGTCATTATTCCCTCTGCTGCTCTGCATTCTGTTTGTATTACTACCAAACGCATTCCATTGGTAAGTTTCTTAAAGTAGTTAGTTTAGATCAATACAGCTGATTAAAGTATGATTATTTTACGTACTAAAATGTGCACACTATTCATTTTAAATTGCTATAAATGTGCACTAATGAAGATTGCATATGCAAAGTCTCTATTTATAGTGTTGTGAGAATGTAGCAGAGGTGGGACCAAGTCATTGTTTTGCAAGTCACGAGTAAGTCTCGAGTCTTTGCATTCAAGTCCCGAGTCAAGACAGACAAGTCCCAAGTCAAGTCCCAAGTCAAAATAGGCAAGTCCAAGTCGAGTTGCAAGTCCTCGACTTTTAACTTCAAGTCTTAAACAAGTCATTATTGCTCTTTGCCCAAATTAGTGTCTCAGTATTAATATTTGATATTACCATATCAAATTTATAGTAATTTATATCAGGAAGTCGGGTAGAATATGTTTGACATAACACATGTGAGATGGGTGCCCTTAGTAAAACTACTCAAGTTCAATTTAGGGATTGTGCCAAAATAGGACAAGCAGTGAAAAAAACTCTTTTATTAGTA
>JAFVLL020013362.1:0-21766 GCA_021397915.2 Tor tambroides | reverse complement strand
TAGATGCTCTTTGTGAGGTCATTGATGTCTTTGAGGGGACGCTGAATACCGTCAAAGATGGAGCCCATGATTCCGGGCCCCAGCTCCACAGAGAGGGGCTTTCCAGTGCGGAGCACAGGGTCTCCAACACAAACTCCAGCTGTGGATAGCTCAGGAAAACATATAGACACATACAAGTACAACATGCAAAAATATACTCTGGCAACACCATAATCCACCATGAAAGATAGAATCTATATAGACCCATTTTACCTAAAAGTTATAAAACTTCTAGATTAAAAGTTTGGAATGGTAAAGGATACAGGTCTCCTCGTACACCTGGATGGTTGCCATATCTCCCTCCAATCGGATAATTTCTCCCACCAGCTCACTGTGGCCCACACGCACCAGTTCATACATGGCCGCACCTGCCATGCTAGAGGCTGTCACCACTGCAATAAACGGACACACAGACATCATGACATCTGTCAGTCAAAATAAACTGCTTATGGGATGAATGTTGTGCTGTATGTTCTGTTTTGTAACAAAGTGACTTCTGAACATGTTTTTATTTTTACCTGGGCCTGAAACTCCATGCACATATCCGAACTGACCCTCGCGGTCCTCATCTCGGATCTTAGGCAGCTTGGAAAAATCCATTCTCTGTGTTAGGAATCCTGAAAGAGGAAGTGTGAAACAGTTAATTCATTCAAACTGCACCAATATCTTTCAGTGTTTCAAAACACATGGCAAACCTTAAATCAACATTACAAGACGTTTCCATTTTCATAATTTCAATAGAACCACAAGGTCTACTGTTTTGTTCCAGTTCTAATCAATGTACTCGAAAGCAAATTTGAGTTTCAATCTTATTGTTATGGTGAATATTTCAACTACCGACGACAAATTTAAAGTCTTTCTCGATGACAACACTATAATACTAACAGAACCATTATGGCCGACCGGTATCCATTGAGACTCAAACTATATTCCTCCTGAGTATCAAATGAAAATGTTATGAATTTGACTGCCATACTAAACGCACCACAGATAAAAGAAATAAACATATAAATAAACGCCTTTGCACGACCAAAAGCAAAAGCAGGCTGTCGTAAGGAACCACTGGATGTCAGATGACAGATGGCTACTAGCAAAGCCTGATCAGACAGCAACTGAGCAGATTTCACCTGCGTAACGTAAGAAAATGAGAGGACCAAACTGCCCGGTTTAATAGCAATAAAAATATAATTGTATAGAAAAGCAAACGATGAGTCTTACTGTATTAGCATGAAATGAACGACAATCCTTGGAATATCCTACCAAGCAGTGGAGCGAGGAAAAAAACTGTCACGACTTAGGTCAGCTGACCTGCCAGGATTAAGGAAGTCCGTGTACACAGAAAGTGCGCCATTATGGCTCCCCCAGAGGAGATTTTGCGTGGAAATGTACTGCGTGTCTGATCCAACATGGCGCCCATCGAATCACAGTTTCTCCATTTCCTGTGTTCATCGTATGAACTCAAGGACGTTACTGCAAGCAGCCACGCATCGTAACTGTTGACATTTACAAAGTCTGGACACAGTGTATTCCACCAATATAAAGAATACGAACAAATAAAAACTGCGTTGTCTATTTTGTCAGATTTTGGATTATCTTTCACAATCGGTCATGCACATTTATTACGTTCATATCAATATGCATCACGTAAAAGTCTGGCGCTCTTTGCGTGGTTGCGTCACAGGGTGATTCCTGTTGAGACCGCGCGTAACCCAGACGTTCAAGACTTTGTTGAATGCAGCAGTTGCAAAAAGCTCGATTCTGATTTCTCGATATTCGAAAATTGATAGCTAACTTAGTATTTTTCGTCTTTGCTTCGCGTCTGTGGATACAATCAAGGTGTTAGCAGTATTGTAGTTCTAAAGCCACCAGCTTAAATTCGCTGGTGATCAACGAGGATCGAAGACAAGATAACACCATCATCATCACCATCGATAATTGAGGACTGGACGAAATAATACACGGTTCAGCTTCATTTTAGCCGAACCATGAACTAATCGTCGAAAAATCTGGTCCTTTGCTTAGTATTACAGTTTTGATGACGAGACTACTCTGAGCATATGGCAAACCTCCCTTCGGTTGTGCGGTAGCTTATTAGTTATCTATTAAATTCAAAAGCAATCGGACTTGCATATATTTTCAACTGGAAGACATTTCGCTTTTCCTCAAAGTGACTCCACAAGATCATTAGAAGGAAATCAGACAGCCAGCATCAAGAAAAACCCAACTTTGTGGCACTACCCCATCATGTTGGGTATTATGGATCATCACCAAGGTAAGGTGCTTTTTTTTTTTAGTTGTCATATACATATTCTCTCTTCATTTTATTTTAGTGTCACACCAGTACTCGAAGTTTTACACGAGCCTCGTGTAACACACACATTTAACAAAGCGCTCCTGAATGGATTAACTACTCATTCTAGCAGTGAGATATCCTCTTAGGTTAAGTACACCTAACATGGCCTCTCTACTACCTCCAGATACATAACACATAATTTTCGAAGCATACTTGAATAGTGCTGGTGCCAATTTGCTTCCTTGTTTTGCTGACTTGACAAGGTTGCATCTGCTCATTAGCGTTTAGCATAAACAGCTTCTGTTCGGATGTGAAGATGTTTACTCGAGCAAATGAGTTCACACAAAACATTTGCAACAACGTTTAATGTTTAGAAATCGATTTCGTACGTTTGTAGCATTCCAATAATCAAGTAAGGAAATTAATTTGAAGTTACTTTAATAGTATCCAAATAGCCCAGGCTAAAGCTAACTTGACAGTTAATTTAAGGTTGTAGTTTCAGCATTTAACAGATTTATTCTGTTTCTTTTACAGACGCCGTCCGGAAATGTAAAACGGAGGCTTTGGTAAGTGCTGTCGCAGTTATATTCTGTAGTAGTTTTAAATGGTGACACAGCCTCGTTACTTATTTATAGCTTAGGCCACATGTGGCCGAACATGGGGGGATGGGCTGTGGATGAGATCAGTATCTGCCTACAGTAATTGGCAAAAATATTTTGGTTATGAAAATAGTTTCAGATTGGTGACAGACTGGTGATATAGCTTTAGATATCACTCTGAAAGTACTATGAATCACTATGATTGGTCACTATTAATGTACATTTTCTTTGTTCCAGCCTCCAGAGCGTAGGAAGAGGACCGTGGAGGATTTCAATAAGTTTTGCAGCTTTGTCCTGGCCTATGCTGGGTACATTCCACCTCAAAAAGAAGTGAGTTGAATGTCATAAAACATAGTCTTTCTGTACAGCAATTAAGTGGCAACTTTGACCATCTTCATGATAATCACCTGCTGCTGACTCAGTAGATTGTGTGTGTGTGTGTGTGTGTGTGTGTGTGTGTTAACCCTAATAATTGCATTCTGGTCTGTTTTGACCCAGCAGAGATACATAAACATTTATTTAAAAAAAAAAAAAAAAAAAAAAAAAGCTTTATTTTTTTGTATGGAAACCAAACTTTGGAAATGTCAAAATACACACAATTGAATTATTTTTTTAAATCATTTTTAAGAGATGTAACCATTGCAAAACTTAAACGTTTTAATTCAGATATCAACTGAGGATTTACACTGTTTCGTGCATTGAATTTGTCTCAAAAATACTTATAGTAAAGCTAAATATATTTTACAAATCTCAAAGAATTTTGAGACCAATTTTAAGAATTAAATTTATTGTAAGCTTATGTGAGTAAAATTAATGCATTTGACGTTTTATTGAGAATTTTTGTTGTAGATGTAGATTTCATAAATTTGGACTGTTTTTGAGCAGTCAGGAGTTAAAACGTCAAAGGAGTGTATTTAAATCCATTGATTTCAGTGGAGATGATGCTGGTAATTCTCTGATTGTATGTTCTTATAAATTTATATTATGATACATTCCAATATAATTTCTCATGAATACTGTAGTTCATGTAAAATTTGACTTATTTATATATAGAATGAATTAATCAAAAGGGCTAAATTTAGTAATAATATGGTAATAACAGTAACATTTCACACATTGAGAAGTTATTGATCAGACCCAATATGGTTTGTTAAAAAAATATCAAGCCATGACTGTTTGATAAGCTTACTTTCCACCATACAATGCAAAATCGTATGCAGATTTTGAATGGGTTATGAGGGTAAATTGTGGTGATGTGTTTCCAGGAGAGTTCATGGTCTCCATCTTCATCTCCATGTGCACACGAGCTTTCTGAGCTCTCGGGCGAAGGGTCAGTAAAGGATAGCTGGACGGATGCACACTCCAGCCTCGACAACATTCACAGTTTGGTCCACAAAGCTGAGACAGACAGGAGCAGCACAGAGTTCAGCCATCTTCAGTCGGACAGCTCCTTAGACAAGATGAGATTGAAAGACTCTCTGAACCAGATCCGTC
The DNA here is from genome assembly GCA_021397915.2 of Tor tambroides. Lineage (NCBI taxonomy): Eukaryota > Metazoa > Chordata > Actinopteri > Cypriniformes > Cyprinidae > Tor > Tor tambroides. The sequence continues at coordinate 17,341 of JAFVLL020013362.1, read as the reverse complement.
TGCATAGTAAAGCTGAGCGGAAGAAGGTGAAGAAACTCGGACGCTTCTCTTTAGGAGGGCCGAGAAAAAGCATCTCAGAGGCAAGAGCGCACAAACAATCGAAAGCAGCACTAAAGAAAATGAAGAGATTGGTAAAAGCTGAGAGACACTTTCCATCCACAAGCCCTTTAAACGAGGGACTTCAAGAGGAGGAGGAGGAGTTAACGGAACAGGCCGTTCACATGCATGAGGCGGGGCTTAAACTGGAGTCCAATCAAGAAACAGACCTGAGCTCTTGCGAAACAGACACATTGGTGACTGATGAGGATATTATGGTGGAGTCTGGTAAGTATCTCATTAGACTTGGTATTCTAGTAGTGTATTTAATGTATATAGCTAGAATAACATTTCAGCTCATAAATGTAAATTGAAGAAAACATCTGATCATTAATTATCTTTCAACCATCCTTGTTTTGTTCTATCGATTGTAGGTGATGATTCATGGGATTTGATTACGTGTTATTGCGGGAAGCCTTTTGCCGGACGTCCCATGATTGAATGTGACGAGTGCTCCATATGGGTCCATCTCTCCTGCGCTAAGATTAAGAAGTCCAACGTACCTGACATTTTCTACTGCTACAGATGCAGGGACTCTCGGGGCTCCACGGTCAAAAGAGACCAGTGAGAATGAATGTATGGGAGCAGATCCTGTGTGTGTATTTAAATGGATGAGATGTTCTCATACCTGTGCTTCTTACTTTTCTGATTACTCTTAATTAGTTTCTGTTAAATTAAAAAGTTGATTTATATAACTCCATTTGTTCTCCTTTGTTCTGTGTTGAAAGACTGGTCTTGGTTTCTGACGTGAAGTGTTTTCAGGTTTAAGGCATACTAAAATTCATGCACTTATTTGAACTACTATATGAGTAGTGTATTGGTGGCAAATGTGCATTATGACCGTATATGATGTGGATCAATAAATGAACATATATAGATGGATGAATCTCATAAAACCTGTCATGGAAAATTAAGCACATTTTAGGACGATTAAGATTTTTTTCTTGACATTTAACAACATTTTTCCAAACGTTTTCATATTTATGAATCCAAATACCATGTACATGCATCCATTAAAACAACTCCACTTCCCGTATCATTGTAATCCAGTGTTTTTCAGTCTTGTCCCTGGGGGCCCCTCAGCACACCTAGGTGTCGCACTAAACCGACACACCTTATTTGGGTCATGGAGCACTGTATGAAAGACCTTATGAGTGCAAATAGGAGTGGTAGATAAGGGACACCTCTCAAACGCTGTTCAAATCAATGTAATTGTGTTTCTTCAGTCTTGTGATGGATATCCTCACTTTTATTGTTACAGGATGTTCTCAGATTAACCTTTGACCATTGTACAGCAGATATCAGCATATTTAGACCGTTTTATTGCTTGACTTTTGTTATTTGTGTATTCCTTCAAAAACAATGGTAGAATTGTTCAGTTTTAGATTTTAAGACTGAAAACAGATTTCTCTTATTTTGTTTATGTGTCCTGCTCATCCCAGTGTATATAGTACATGTTTGTACAGGTGTATATGTTTGAAAGATGAGGAAATGCTATATTTTTCTGACCATTTACAGCAGTGAATTCTAAAAAAATAAATGTTCTTTTAAAGTCAAACTGCTGTTTTGTTTGCTGATGTCACTGCTCTTTCCGTGAGTAAAATCCAAAGGGAGTGTAGGCAAAGGGGTGTGACGAGACATTCACGTATGCACACTTTCCCCCAGTCATATGCTGTAGTAGAGGTCTGCTGTAACGCTGTGCTTTGCCATTATTTCAACAAAAAGCTACTTAACGTGAGGTAAGTGCATATACAATATAGAAACTGGATTTTGTTTTACCAATTCAAGCATCTCATTTTAGAGTATGTAATATTTACCTCTGTAGTTTGCTTAATGGTCGCAGGTTACAAATTTGCAAGTTAATGCAAATTTTTTTAAAAGGAAAATGCTATTTGTTCTGCATTTTTATAGACAGGATATTTTGTGAACATATTTTGTGCATCAAAGTAGTTAAACATTTTTGTATAATAGGAATGGATTCAAACACTTTCTTACAGGATTATCAGTGGATTAGTGTTTCTTAAAAAGAGAGCGAGTTGATTTTTCGAGTGTTGTGTTGCGGACCTATACGATGAAAAAGAAATATAGCTTATTTCCTGTCATTTTATACGGTTAAGCATAATGGTTTTTTTATTTGTGAGGAGTGTGGAATAATGAATTCTTTGTTTACTCTCTATTAGAAACTCTTTTGCCATTTAGTGAGCTCAACATGTCCCAGGTTTATTCTAACCCAGCGGCTGTGCCACCTGGTTTGGAGTACCTTACACAGGTGAGTTTGACATTTGAAATGAATTATTTCATGTAAATAAGATGGTAAGAGTTGTACAATTACATATTACTATAAGCAAGTAATATAATACGTTAAAGGAATAGTTCACCCAAAAATGATTCCAAACTGTTTCTTCCTTCTGTTTTTTAAAAATGTGGTAACCAAATAGCTTCTGGTCCCCACTTACCACCATAGAATGGAAAAAAAACTATGGAAGTTGTGGGGACCAGAAACTGTTTGGTTACACTCACTAGATGCTTATTAGCATCCATATTACCTGCATATTACCTAACATATTGTCTGTTTATTAGTACTTAGAAAACACATATTAAAGGGATAGTTCACTTTGAAATTAAAATTTGATATCTATCAGCTTACCCCAAGGGCATCCAAGATGTAGGTTCCTTTTTTACTTCAGTAGATCCAATTTTGATAATTTTAGGTCAAACCGTTCTAGTCTGTCAGTCATATAATGGCAGGTGTAGGTCACTGTAGCTATAAGAGGGAAAAAGAACATGCACAGAGAAATCCAAATTAAACAATTCCCCATCGTAACTACACATTGATGGCCTAAGACACGAAACGAGCGGTTTGTGTGAGAAAACGAACAGTATTTATATAGTTTTTTACCTCTTGTACACAACCATGTCCAAGTGATCTGAGTGCGCGCACGCATCCGGTGTGTGATGTGTTTATCCTGAGTGCGCACGCTCTGGCTTAGTCTGCGCAAGCGCCGGAAAGCGCCGGAAATGATCTCTTGCGCAGACCAAGACTAAGAGCGTGCGCGCACACGTAACACACCGGATGCTTGCGTGCACTCAGATCACTTGGACATGGTTGTGTACAAGAGGTAAAAAACTATATAAATACTGTTCGTTTTCTCACACAAACCGCTCGTTTCAAGTAAACAATTACAGAATTTTTATTTTTGGTTGAACAATCCCACAGAGCTGTACACAATAATTGGTATCTAACGATAGGAAAATGTACAATGGAATATCTCTGCTTCCTGTTCTGCTGTTACAGATTGACCAGATATTAGTCCATCAAAAGATTGAGCTCCTTGAAGGTAAAGTTTCTGAATTTATTAAACTTTTTTTTTTGTCATATATTACAAAAAAATATTTAATATTAAATCCGTTTTTATTTATCTTTTTTGTTGGACACACTAAATCATAAGTCAAATGTTATCTCTAAATAATGAGCCAAATGCTAATGAACAAATTTTCTTCTTTTCCAGCCATTATTGGCTTCGAGACTAATAACCAGTATGAGATTAAGAATAGCATGGGTCAAAAGATCTTCCATGCTAAAGAAAACACTGACTGCTGCACACGAAATATCTGTGGCCCTCTGAGGAGTTTTGAGCTGCAGATAAAAGATAATTTTGATCAGGAAGTGATTCACATAATCAGACCTTACCGCTGCACATCCTGCTGTTTCCCCTGCTGTCTTCAAGAGGTAGAATGCAGCTGAAGTTCTGTGTAGAGTTTTTCTGATCTTTGGAGAGAGAGAGAGAGAGAGAGAGAGAGAGAACATTTCAACAAGATAGATTGCTGAAATTGCTAAATTTACAATAAATATTATATATGTATTTATATAACCCATTCACCAATTCTTTTTCCCGTCTGACTGAAGATGGAGGTACAGGCTCCACCAGGGAATACAATAGGTTACATCAAGCAAGACTGGCACATGTTTAAGCCCAAGTTCTCTATCTATGACATGTCCAAAGCAAAGGTGCTGTCCATCGAAGGGCCTTTGTGTGCTATCAGCTGCTGTGGGGATGTGGATTTTGACGTAGGTATTTATGTGTGATTGTGTCCGTTTGCCATGTATGTGTGACTGCGATCATTTTTGAGACATTTAAGCTACTGTCTGAGGGTGAACAATTACTTTCAGTGTTAATATTCACACTGTGTTTTCCAGACCGACCAAAAGAGAATATAATGGTTTGTGTGCATTTTTCTGTCCTTTGGTGCAGATTACCGGTAAGGATGGGCATTCTGTAGGTCGCATCAGTAAACAGTGGACTGGCTTCATCAAAGAGGCACTGACTGATACAGATAATTTTGGCATTAACTTTCCCATGGACTTGGATGTGAGGATGAAAGCAGTTCTGCTGGGAGCATGTTTCCTTATAGTGAGATATGACACAAAACGTTCATTCATCCACCCATTTTGCTATTTCCTCTTGCTTTCTTTATATGACCATTCATATATTTCATTTTATCGTTTCTCTGTGTTGTCCTGCAGGACTTCATGTTCTTTGAGCGGACTGGTGACTCAGGACAGCGTTGCAGTGTGTTTGGCTAATAGGGAGTGGGAGAAAGACTGAGGTTCTTGATTACATTTTTTTTTTCTGGTATATTCATATGTAGTATCACTACATTTACCACTTACTTTCTGTTTTGTTCTAACATCAGTAAAATCATTATGAAAGCATTTTACAAAATAGATGTAACCCAGTCTGCCTATAGATAAACAATGTTTTAATGTTGATTTTCTGTTTTGTAAGAATATTAAATAATACTTTACATACTGAAATCGCCTTGCTTTCTAGAAGAAAAAAAAAAGTTTCTGTGACCACACCTCTGAAACATGTCATGCACCACCAATTTTATGATAACAAAGTTCAGAGTAATTACACAATCCATCCATCCATTTTTTACTGAACGTCCATGGAAAGAAGTTGTCATGAACAACTCGACATTTGCCTTATCATAGATTTATCATAGATAATATTTATCATAGACAGTATTTTTAAAAGGTATACATATAGGTTACCATTGCTGATTATGAATATTAATTTCGAATCACAGTTCACAACTGTAGTGCATGAGTAAGGCTTTTTCTGCTGCCATAATAGCACATATCCAGGAATGGCATACATAAAGATTAAACTATGCAGTTTTCAACAGTTATCTGCCAATAGAGAGCTGATTGATAATTCAACCATTTAGGGGTAGCCTACATAATTGTCAGAGAATCCTCACTGGCTTCCAGATTTTCAGAAGGTTTGAATGTAACAACCTGAATAGCTAAACATTGAGTTGAGTTTTAATAATCTCTCCTATGTAGTAGATGCCTTGTATCCAATGGTTGATGTCACCTGAGAGGAAAAATTAAACATCATTTCAAAGACACTCACAATGGAGAATTAAAGGGATAGTTCACCCAAAAATGAAAATTCTGTCATCATTTACTCATCCTCAAGTAGTTCCAAACCTGTATGAATGTCTTTGTTCTGCTGAACACAAAGGAAGATATGCTGAAGAATGTGGGAAACAGAGCAGTTCTTGGGCACCATTGACTTCCATAGTATTTTTTTCCTACTATGGAAGTCAATGGTGCCCCAAAACAGCCTGGTTACAAACTTTCTTCAAAATATCTTCCTTTGTGTTCGGCAGAACAAAGAAATTCATACAGGTTTGGAACTACTTGAGGGTGAGTAAATGATGACAGAATTTTCATTTTTGGGTGAACTATCCCTTTAAGTTTTTAGATGTACTCTGCAAAAACATTGTACTATTTATTTAATCAAGAACATAATAATATTACACTTTTCAATTAATATTCAGTTGTTACAATTAATTCTTTACAATATCTGTGAATATTTCAATTGATACACACATAACAGTTGGTGACTGGTAATATTTACTCTTTATTTGTGGGGCATTTGAGTAGTTTGAAGGGGGGAATTGATGACTCATTTCTGAGACAAATTATTTAAAAATATGTTTAATAGCTTGAAGAAACACTTACAATAGGATTATTGGGTCCTATTTGTATTGGACAATACCAACACATTTTTTAGATGTATTTTATGTTCCTGTCCATCGCGTACCCCGACGTGACGTCATAGAAACGCGGCGGAAGAAGAGTGTTTTCGCCCTAAAGAAGCGCCAGCACTCATTGAATGAGCCAAGATTTAAATCAGCCTTTATTTTATCTTTCATTTTATATCTTCGCGAAACTTAGTTGTCCGCTTTTTGCGTTGGCAGACAACGCCTAAGCTTTTGGCTTGAGGTTACGGTTAAACGGTGAGTAATCGGTGGTGCCGACATCCCACATTTTCTGCATCGCGACACCGGAGGCCGAGCAGTGTTTATTTGTGATCGGTGCTTGATTTGCCCGCTGGAATGATGCGTTATATGACCATTGCTTGTGGCGGTCTGCTCTACTAAAATCTTGAAATATAATTTTAGCCAAATAACAGACTGATGTATTAGCGAGGCTACAAAGTCTGTTCCACTTCACATTTTTCACACAATTCAGAGTAAAAGAGCGGAACAAAAGCGCGTCGTACACGAGTTTATCTTGCGTGAACACTGACAACAACGTGTGCTAGTTTTGCTTTCAATAACATTAAAAGGTAAAGTAATTTTACGTAGACGTTTAAATGAATACAGTGTCCTAACATAGTGTTATCTCTGATTTTCATTAGAGACGCCAGTCTTAGTCCGGTGATCTTTAGGTACGCATATTTGTGTATTATGTACTACAAGTTTTGAGGCTTTCAGATCGAGGAACCCCTAGTCAAACCCCTAGTTTTTTTTCTTCTCGGTATTACTTTATAATAACTGTCAATGACAAATTACTGACATAGCTACATCAGAAACTCTTCATTATAGGGTTAAACAATACACTTATGTCACGATTTGGTTGGATACACGATACTGATCTCATGATACGTACTCTCACCATACTTTAAACAGGAGCAAACTAATCAAAATAATTTTTATTTGACATGATAAACAGTTAAGAAAAAAGTACTGTTCATTAAAATTTGGTATTACATCAGGAATGATCTATGCACAGAGCAATTGTGACACCAAAATAGAGGTATTCATGGTTCTGCCTAGCTAAAAATACAGAATTGTGTTAAAACACTGCACTCTGACCCTGACTACATACATTTAAGCTTTTTTAAATGCTGTATTTTATTAATCTATTTCATTTTTAATGTATTAATAATGATATATACAATGCACTACAGTAATAAACATGGAAGCTCAAATGTATGACCTTCTGGGTTTACCATATTTGATGCTAAATTAAATCTGTCTAAAATTTCATTTTGGGTGAACTATACACAATACATATTATCACTATCTACAATACATATTTTTGCATTTTTGTATTAAGATATATTGTGGCACGTTATAACACCTCATTAGTTACAAAGTTATAAGTTACTTTTTTTTTCTTCCTTAATCTCTAAGACCATCCTCCAATAATTGCCCTACAATTAAACATTTTCCTGAATTGAAATACAAAATTAGAACTATTAGTATTATTAAAATATATTTATTTTTTTTATTTATTTTTAAAGTCCACATTAGATCAAAATTGAGCTTATTTTCTTTATTGCCACACATTACTAGTCTTGAAGTGAACAAATAATCCAAGCTATTTGATCCACATCTGTGCTACTTAAAAACCTGATTAGTGACGCATATACTAAACATATTGTGACCACACCTTTTTCATAAGTCTGTTTTTTAACTAGCTTGGTATTTTTTTTTTTTACACTTTTGTTGTTCTCTGGTTGTTGCTAGTTTAGTCAAGTGGACTGTTGCTAATTGTGCTTTCAGCACAAAGACCTAAAAGAAACAAGTTAAAATGCACAAAAATTATTTTGCTTTCTCAAATGACAACTAGAGTTTTATTCACGTTTCATGTCTCTGAATGTGCTTCCGTTGTAAATTTTTGAATTTAACGTTCTGTTGGTTCTCTGCTCTGACGATTGATGTGTTTTCTGTCACGCATTAGCGAGGAGGCAGGCTGGCGCAGGTCGTAGGGTGCTCCTGGATCATGAGAGACAGTGGCAGCAGCCTGGCTCAAACACACTGGTCCAATGAGCTGACGCTGACCGCGGGGCAGGAGGGCGCTGGGGGTGGGGGTGCCATTGGAGGTGGCCATTTAATGAATCCAGCCATGGCCCAACATGCCCCGAGCCCAGCCCACTTCAAACTGGGGCGCAGAGAGGAGGACGTCAGGATGTGGGGTGCAGACTATACTATCCCTGAGGTGAGGGACGAGGAAGAAGATGTAGAGTTGGAGAGTGAAGAGGATCTGGTGGACTGGAAAGCCGAGGGCGGTTTGCAGCGTAATGATAAAGGTGACGATGAGGAGTGGGGCTCGCCAGAGCACTCAAAGCTAGTGGAAATGGATGTCATTGTTACAGATGACTTTACCCACTGCTTGGCCCAGACTAGCCCCAGTCCGCTCAAAGAGAGGAAGCTAGCCCGCTTGTGGTATCGGGGCCAGAGGTGTTTGAGCGCTCGCTACCGTTTGGCCCAGCAGTGGAGGACTTGGCGTCAGCGAGCCAAATGGGCAGGAACTATGGGATACAGGAGGGTACGCAGATATCACAGACGCCGCCACTCTGGCAGTCGACCCTTCCAGAGACCGCCTGGCAGTTCTTTGTTAAATGGAGACCCAGAAGGACGTTTGGGGACAACGGAGGAGAGGGGAGTTGATTTATCTGGTGAGCATGAACTCTTTTATTGACATTTGTGATATCATTTTGGAAAATAAGTTCCCAAAAAAAAGCTTCTTTTTTTTTTTAAGATAAGATTAAAGGGTTAGTTCACCCAAAAATGAAAATTCTGTCATTCATTACTCAAATATTTTTGATGAAATCCTAGAAAACTGAAATGTTCACAGACTCAGAAATGTACTAAGGACATCGTTAAAATAGTCCATGTGACATCAGTGGTTCAAACATAATTTTACGAAGCTACAGGAATACTTTTTGTGCACAAACAAAACAAAAATAACTTTATTCAACATGCGTCCTGGTACTCTTGATAATGGTGGTTGAAGATTACACGGAAGAGAAGAATTGTTTAATAAACTCGTTATTTTTGTTTTCTGTGCACACAAAAAGTATTCTCGGAGCTTCGTAAAATTACGGTTGAGCCACTGATGTCACATGGACTATTTTAATGATGTCCTTACTATGTTTCTGGGCCTGGGAACATTTCAGTTGCATTGCTATCTATGCAGGGTCAGAAAGCTGTTGGATTTCATCAAAAATATCTTAGTTTTGTGTTCCGAAGATCTTACAGGTTTGGAACGACATGAGGGTGAGTAATTAATGACAGAGTTTCCATTTTTGGGTGAACTATCTCTTTAATTGTTTAACATGTGATACCTGACTATTTTTAAATTAGTTTTTAAATTTGAAGTGTATTCTTCAACGTTTCCCAACATTTGAAAGCTTGAACATTTATCTATGCATTAAAATATCATTTAAAATATTGCTATTTGTGCTAGTAAAGATAATTTAATTAAAATAATTAGCATTTTTTAATATAAATAAATAATTAATAGATTTCTGTATTTAACATTTCTTATTTTTATTGTCAATATTGTTCCAGAATCTGGTTTAGCAAAGGTAAGCTACAGTAAATGTCATTAAAATGACAAAAATTACATAATATTGTAATACTGAGGACCTGAAAGAAACTGGCAGAGTATTCCAACTTGTGACATCTGTTCATTTATCGTCCTCCTTGGCTATTAATGACCCCTATTGATTTCCTAGGCTCCTGTAGCACAAATGGGGTTCCAAAAGGAAGGGATGGTATCCATGGTGTAACCATGGGGGACAGGGAGGGACGGGCCTCCCCTGCTACTGTCCAGTCTCAACGGGAAAAGCCTTCCCCACAGAATCAGCTTAGCAGCGAACACATCTCTTGTGTACAAGGTACAATATATAACTTTTTCTAAATATGGAACATACACCGTGTAACATTATATTGTCTGATGGTTATTCCTCTCTCACTCCTTCTCTTCCTCAGGTATTCTGGATGAGTTTCTCCAGCAGTATGGGAGTTTGATTCCCATCCATGTGGATGAGGTGGTGGAGAAGCTTCAGGAGATCTTTGACGAGAGCTTTTCAAGTCCTCAGAGGTGGCTCATACCAGTCACAAAGCGTATTGAATCTTGATATTTAAAATGCCACACTGATGAAAGACTTGACGGTGAAGTCTCATTTTGTATACCATTTTAACTTGTGCCTGTTTACAGGAAGTTAATGGTGCAACATTTAATGCAGTCCTACCAGCGCATGTCCGGGAGTGCAGTGATGCGGGGGTTTCGTGTAAATTACAAACGTCACGTCCTCACCATGGATGATCTGAGCACACTCTATGGTCAGAACTGGCTCAATGATCAGGTGGGCCTCTTGGTTAAAAATATTATTCATTTTTAATTATTAATGAATATTATTATTATTATTATTGGGTCACATTCACTAATCATATGTACACTTGGATTGTTTTTCTATATTTAGGATAAAATTCAGAACCAACCCTACAATAAGTCTTTCTTATTTTATCACATAAAAAAAGTTTTTAAAAGTCTCTTATATTCACCAAGGCTGTTGGATCAAACATACAATACAATCAGTAATATTGTGAAATATTATTACACTTTCAAGTAACTAGTATTCCTGTGATTAAAAAGCTGAATTTTCAGCATCATTACTCCAGTCTTCAGTGTCACATGATCCTTCAGAAATCATTCTAATATGTAATAAATAATAAGGTAATAAATAATTATATCCATTCCCACCTGTTTTGAATCCACTAGGAACCTTATTTGCACATTTAACAACACTTCTTGTTATTGGTGAATGAGATCCGATATTTTTGTTCTTCATGTCTCTTCCATTGTAGAGGATCAATTTAAAATAGTAACACTCACAGTACTTTTGTCACCATTATGGCACTGTCTTTTACATCAATTTGTCAGAGTTGTATAGAGAAGATATCCACAGTTATGACTCTTTTATTTGATGAATGGGGGGCCCTTATTCTGGGATTGTGCTGAGTTAGCTCTCTCTCTTACGTCTGTAACTCACTGCGTCACCCAGGTCATGAACTTGTATGGGGATTTGGTCATGGATGCTGCTCTTGAAAAGGTAGGCAAAACATGCGCGCACACACATTGACATATACGAGCACAAGGGAATTTGACTCATGACAAAGCCATTGTATGGACCTGTGTGTCCGACAGTTAAATGATTATAAAAACAGTATGTGAATTAGTTCTCATACACTCTCTCTCAGTCTCACCATGTCTTGTTTTTTTTTAACTTACAGGTCCACTTTTTCAACAGCTTCTTTTATGACAAACTTCGGACGAAAGGTTACGACGGGGTCAAACGGTGGACAAAAAATGTCAGTACTGGGGAGTGATGAGGAAGGATTTTGTCTGTCTTTCCCATCTCTTTTATTAACACTTGCACATTTTAAAAGTTGAAGCTTATTAATTGCTGTTTTAAAAAGTATGGTGGATACAACATCTTTATTGTAGTACTACATTTATTTCACTGTTGTTTATTTCGCTGTTAACTCTCCCCATTAGGTTGATATTTTCCAGAAGAAGTTCTTATTGATTCCTATTCATCTGGAAGTGCACTGGTCATTAGTGTGTGTGAATGTTCCTCAGCGTAGCATCACGTATTTCGATTCCCAGAGGACCCTCAACCGTCGTTGCCCCAAAGTAGGTGTTGTTTGCTCTAATGATGCTGTTTTAATGGCTCCGCTCCTTGTACCGGTTCTTAGCGTGTCTTTTTGTTTTACAGCACATTGCCAAATACCTGCAAGCAGAGGCAATCAAGAGAGGACAGAAGGAGTTTTATACAGGGTGGAAAGGCTTTTTCAAAATGGTAGGGTGAAAGGTGAATTTGATGTGCGTGTTTTGTACGTTAGTGAAAGTATGAGAGAAATAAAGAATAAAAGAGAGAGAGTGGAAAAGCCATTTTGTGTATGTGTTTTTGACTCTTCTGTCCTTGGAATGTTGTAGAATGTGGCAAGGCAGAACAATGACAGTGATTGTGGAGCTTTTGTCCTTCAGGTTAGCATTTTTACCTCATCAGTCAGTTCTGGTTTAGTATTTTATATTGTCTGTGTTGTTTTAACACTTGATTTTGCACATAGCTGTGGTGCTGTAAGTATAAAATAATCTTCATTGGTGTCTTTTACTCCCATGTTGATTCTTCTTGTCGTTGTTCTCCAGTACTGTAAGTGCCTGGCCCTGGAACAGCCTTTCAGCTTCGGTCAGCAGGATATGCCCAAGCTACGGAGACAAATGTACAAAGAACTGTGTCACTGTAAACTGTCTCCGTGAGACCGTGACATCTTACACTTCTAAATAAGCTCCAAGTCCAGATAGCATTTAGGCGGGAAACGTGCAAACGTTTTTAACCCTCTTTTTGTTCGATGACTTTGTATTTTGACTTGGTGAATGCCATACTCCGTTCGGCCCAGCTGTTTGTTTGCTCAGATCAAAACGCAAGAGGACTTGTTTTCTAGAAGTGGGAGGGGGAGCTGACCTCAGTGAAATGTTCATTAGGTGCCGCCATTTTGTTGGCAATTCTATTTTTGATTTTTCACGATCTTGATGTCAGTAACTTGTATGCTAAAGGTAATACCATTGACTGGTGAGAGAGGAGATTTGCAGACATTTTAAAAATGTAATGCGATATTCATATACTGAGAGTCAGTGGGGACCACAACACTATATGAGCATTTTGGTTTGTTCAATATTGTTTGTCTGTTGTTATGTGTCTGTGCGATTTAAGATGCAAAACTATGGAGATGAAAAAAGAGCAGCTGTAAATTAAACTGTTTTATATCTTTTGAGATGCATACGTTGTTGTAAGATGTACTAATAAAAACTGAAGAAAATAGCTGAGCCTCATCAATTTGTGTGTTAGTCATAATGTTACTGTTCTTGTGTAGTAGTTTGTTATAAATACAGCAGCTAACTAACTAGAAAAATAGCCAGGCTTTGGATCAGTTTACTCTAAAACAGAAAAAAAAAAAAAAAAAACAGTTGTGTTGAGTTTTTCCCTTACAGTACAGAAATCGCCTCAGCAGGAACCATACCTTTTTAATGCATATTAAAATAAGAAAACAAAATTTAATATTAAAACAAAACTGGCAAAGTATGATAAAATAAAAAGATTTTGAAAAATGAAAAAGGCGATAACTCATATCAAAACACACTTATTTCAATATATTTATGCTTAACAAATTACATAATTTAAAAGAATTACAGCCAAATTATATACTGTCATTTAAAGGTCGGTAAGATTGGAGGGAAAACTCTAAAAGAAAAAGTGTTTATTATGAAATTTAGCTTACAAAATAAAGATGTCAACAATAAAACCAAGTATTTCTGTGTACTTCACAATGCTGAAGACACAATGACCATACCTGGAAATCTACATGGACGCTGAACTACGCCACCGTAAGCCAAGCGAATGATATTTTGAGGTGTAGCTTTCGTCCAATTACATTTAAGCTAGGACTGGACCGATGTGACAGGAACCGCCCATCTCAACAGCGTCTGACACCAAAAGGCGGCTACCATTTGTTGAGTGACGTCTTTACTAACCCATGAAAATATGCGAAGGGCGGGCTATATTCTGAATGATGGTCGAATGCTACAATCATAATTTTAGTAAGAAACCCGTGTTAAACTATATAAAACATTTTCGCGGTGTGCTCGCCCTTTGTGATAATGTCGGCAGATTATGAAGAGAGGTAGGGCAGACGGAATTTAACGATCCTAACGTATTTATTTCTAAATCAGAAATCATATGCATACATGTTGTCAGTCGATATAGTAATTCCGCTTCTAGATGCTGTTGAAAGTAGCTTGTGGTTGGTGATCTTGAATGTCGTAAATGAGTTGTAAAAACCCCACCGGCGTTAGCATATGAGCGCTTAGCAGCCTGGCCTGCTTGAGGATATTGACTTTGAACGATCTCTCCTGTTCAAGCGGCTCAAAATTATGCTTTAGATCGCGAACGATGTGTTGTTATATGAACTTAATGTATTCAATCCACTTGATTTAGACTGCTAGACACAACCCATTAGTGGCCCCGAGTAAAGCCTGTTTTTCCTCCCCATTCATTTGCAAACAGTTAAAACTGTAATCCTGTTTTTCTCTGTTAAATAAATTTTAAGTATAAAACTGTATATGGAAACGATTTAATGTCATATTGCCTTAAAATAGATGAAATCCGTAATAATGTTGTTTTGTTATGTGACATCTTTATAGAACATTAATGCATAATGTCTATATATAAATAAACACACAAAGAATATTAGTGTATAATGTTCTTATTTATATATTCTTGTAATATGTGTTACCTTACAGTGCTGATTTGCTGTTTTGATGCTATTGCACCATAGTAGATCAATACATTATCTATCTCTGTCATGAATAACTGTATGGTGCTAATGTGTATGGCACTAATTCTTTTGCAGACCTAGAGACAATGGCCCTGAGGGCATGGAGCCAGATGGAATCATTGAAGTGAGTTCATAACCATTTTTCACAATTAACTATTTTACATACTATATATATTTTCCCTGCATGTCTCTCTTGGCACAGCTGTGAGAAGCGGGTTGGCACTGAATGTGCTGTCAGTTGTTTTGACTGTCTTGTCCTCACTGTGGGGGTCAGCGATTCCCTTTTTTTTTTTTTAATTATTTTTTTTTTTGTTTGAACAACTGCCAGCCTGTTATCCTTTATGCACTGTGTGACAAATAGCAAATCCTTTCTTTTCATAGCGAGATGGAGTAAAGATTAGCTTGTCTGTGGTCTTCTGTATCTTAATCATCATCATCTAATTATTCTTTTCCTTGCAATTACAGAGTAACTGGCATGAGATCGTGGACAGCTTTGATGACATGAACCTGCGTGAGACTCTCCTCAGGGGAATCTATGCTTATGGTTTTGAAAAGCCCTCTGCCATCCAGCAACGGGCTATTCTCCCTTGTATCAAGGGTAAGATACCATACACACACACACACACACATGTATGTATATATATATAGATATAGAGATATAGCTAGATGGATTATATATTAGATTGTAATTAAAACTATTTACTGAAGCAGCCCATATTATTGGATGCTCTATTATATTTTCACCTTCTATGAATGAGCTTTGGGGCACATAATATGCCAAATGGTAATCATAGGGTGTGTGTTTATTTATAAAAAGTAACATAACTCTGGTAAAAAAAAAAAAAAAAAAAAAGTGAATGGAAATGTGATCTGTATTACAGCTCTCTATATGAAGCATATAGTCCTCATTCAAGCTACAGAAACACAAATGAAAACGTGAAGTCATTATGTACATTAACAATGATTTGGAACAAATATAATGAAATCTAATGGAAAACTATGTGATTGGCACAGCCAGGATTTTGAAGTCATAGCTGGGTGCTGCGGACAGACAACGCGCGGTACCACTGGAGTACGTACACTCATAGAAAACAGTGTGTTCAAATTTTAAAGATGTGGCACAACAGGGCTATGCGCTTTTTGTCCGTTGTGCAACCCCCTTTAGGCTGCCATTGCCCATCTTTGCATGCCTTAAGAAAAACACCCTGTTTTTATCAGTTATAGCTCATTATCTGCCCTGTTGTTTTTCTCTACACTAGGATATGATGTCATTGCACAGGCCCAGTCGGGCACAGGCAAGACTGCCACCTTTGCCATCTCTATCCTGCAGCAGATTGATATAGAGCTAAGAGGCTCTCAGGCCTTGGTTCTGGCACCCACCCGTGAATTGGCTCAGCAGGTTAGTGCTGTCTTTGCGACTATATGACTATGTTTTGGTTATGGCAGAGATTTCAGTTGTGTTTGTGAGTTTTACACATTATTATAAAAATGGAAGTGCTTACTTGTAAAGCTAGTAGGTAGTACTGTGTAAAGTAATAAAAATAATAATAGTTAAAACAGCAAAAACTGAAGCTGATATGATAAGTGGCACTTACATGTAATAGGCTGTGGACAGAGGCACACTAGCCATCCATGCAAGTACAGACTTTCTGCCTTTTGTCATAGAAATGTTTGGAAATTACATTACACTTGATTTTCTTTGTCCATACAGATCCAGAAAGTGATTCTGGCTCTTGGAGACTATATGGGTGCGACATGCCATGCCTGTATCGGCGGGACCAATGTGCGCAATGAGGTTCAAAAGCTGCAGGCAGAGGCACCGCATATTGTAGTGGGAACCCCAGGTCGTGTCTACGACATGCTTAATCGAAAGTTCCTCTGTGAGTACTCAGTACTGTGAGAGATCTAGTGCAGGGGCCGGATTCACAAAAAAGTCTTAAGAATGATTTATTTTCAAAAATAACAGTAAAGTTAAAATTGTTTTGTATTGCCAAAAACATTTTCTTAATTTTTTTTTTTTTTCTTAAAACCTTAATTCCTAAAAAGAATGTTCCTCAAAATCATTTAAAAAAAATATCCTCTTAAAGTCCTCTTAAACTAGGATGTTTAATGAATTGTGTTGTTTGAAATATAGATTAATAATGTAATACTTAATATTTTTATTCTGTGTACCTAATGTTTTTTTTGTAATGTGATCAATGATCTGTTATGATTATGCATGACGTGACTTTTTGATGAATTTGAAATACAGTAGCTACTAAGCAAAATGTATTAAAGTATGAAAATGACTCAAATAGGGTGCTCATTTTTAATTAAATAATTACATCATTTTGTCATTTTATAATTATATAATTGTCATTTATATATTTTTTTTTCCCTAAAAATGTTTTTAAGGAAATATTTTAGAACATTCAAATTTTTGAAGAGCTGCACTTACATTTATCTTAAGAAATTTCTTTTTTCGTGAGTCCAGACTAGGGCTGGGCGATATATCGAACGATATGATCATGTGCATCTCGTCAGTAAAGCCGGTTCCGTGATTAGCGGTAAATCTCCATCACCTGCTTTCAAATGGAGCGGCATTTAATACACAGAGCCGTAGATCACTGACAAGCTACGCAATATCGAGTTCATTACTGCAGATGAATCGCCTTCGATAATGAACGCGATATTGTGCAGCTTGTCAGTGAACTACGGCTCTGTGTATTAACTGCCGCTCCATTTGAAAGCACGTGATGGAGATTTTTTTTTCTTA
>JAFVLL020013356.1:0-14248 GCA_021397915.2 Tor tambroides | reverse complement strand
CATACATTTCTCATTAAACAAGATTTTTTTATTTTATGTAATTTTGCTCCTCAAATAAAGTATCTTAATTTAAGAATATTTAATCATTTGCACTGGAAAACAAGGCAAAAATACTGAAAAAACCTTATTTTCATTATTTTCAAAAAAAAAGAAGTTATTTTCATATAACAATAGCAATACTCTTTTTTTTTTTTTTCTAATATTAATTAAAAAGTAATGGAGATCTGTTGGAAGTTGCATTTTTGAAATGTGAAGTGTTGCTGAAAAAACACATTTACATCTAGAGACCATATTGAAGTTTTGTTCCATTAAATTTCCTTCAGTTTATTTATTTGGTCTGAAAAAGCTCTTAAATTTACTCTTAAAAAAACTCTTAAATTTACCTTCATAAAACCTAGAGAAACCCTGTATTAGTTCACACTTTAAGTTTGATTTCACCTGGACTAAAACAAAAATTCATCTTTTTAAATGTCATGTTGATGATAAAATCACACAAGTCTGGTTTTTGCAAAATCAAACTAGATAATGCCATTTTAGCCTGACTTCCTCAAACTTTAATATGGAACCAACAAATCACTCAAAGAGTTGCAGAATTCCTTATGTTTTGGCTTTAACTGTCCTATATATTTTTTTAAGAAGCTGCATTAAAGTGAAATCTTTGAATAGATTGTGAATCTATGTGATTATTTTATGTTAAATGGGAGGGTTTGTTTTTGTTTGTTTGCATGCTACAGGGTGAGAGAAAAGCGGTCCCACTGATACCTGTGACCTGGTCGACGAGAATGCGGGAGGTGATTATCCGTCCGTACTGAGAGAAGAGCTGTTCCAGCTCCTTCTGGGTCATGGTCTTGGGCAGCCCACTCACATACAGATTAGCATCACGGATAGAAGCCGAACTGGGCCGTGCATACGAAACCTGTGAGACAAAAAACACACAAACACATTGAGCATTTGTTGCAATTATCAAACTATAGTGGTTTACTGTATGTGGTGTAGGAAACTGTTCTCTTGAACTCCACATCCACATGTGCTTGTCAAACATTTCATTTCACTTTGGCTTCTGGAGGATATTTGTACAGGCGATTTATAACCAACTTCTTGCATTGGCAATGTGCAGCATTAAGATGCCAGAGGTCGTCTGCGCACCTGTTTTGTCTCACATTGTGCTGGTGGTCTGTGTTCTTGCATTGACCTGGAGCAGCTAGAGACTTCAGAAAGATAATGCCCCCAAATCCTCCACTTAAGAACAAAGAAGAATCCCTTTGACTTATTATAATATTTTGAAAAGGAACAACTTGCTGCGAGGGATTCTCTGATCCTTGCTCATTCACAGATAAGGGATATACACACGACATCTAAAGAGCTTTGCAAATTGTCTCAAAAGAGGAATGACAATGTAAATTCAATATTAACGTGCACCACCTCTAACCCAGTTTCTGAAGAGAAACAGTATACCCAAGAAATTGGGTACCCAAAGTACAAAGTTCATGAACCCTTTGAACTAAAGGCATGAATGCATTCTATTCAGAGAAGTCTCCAAAAGTCATAAAGAAAATAAATCTAGAAATGTAGCAATGGAAAAAATATTTTTTTTTACAGTCTTTATTATTCTAGGTTAATGTCATAATATAAATGTATACATACTTATATCAACAGTGAACATTACTCTGTTTGTGTGTATGTGAGAGTGTGTTTGTATATGCACATGCACTCTCTCTAGTTACTATATACTATTGTGTTTTATTATTTTAATTCATGTTTATATAGCTTGAAATGTACAAATTATTAGAATATAAAGAGCTAAACATTAACTTAGATTAACAAAGGCAGTTTGTACCATTATTTTTATTTATTTATCTAATTTTCTATTAAATACTTTACTAGTTCAGGTCTAGAAACAAATTACTCAAAGCATCAATGGTTTTAGTTTATTTTCTACAGTTGTAAAGATTGACTTGTTTTTAGAATAAGGTTCATGAACCTCACTTAAAACACACAGCAGTAAATGATAAAGGCTAATTTGTTTTGAGAAAACACACATGATGGAAGAGCTTGTGTGTGAGTGTGAGAGAGAGAAGGCTGGCTGTCATCTGTGCTGAATAACACTTTGGAACCTTCTGTTTGTGCCTAGAGTGAGAGCCAAGCCATCTATAGCTCTCTCACCCTCGCATTCCCCACACGCTCTAATATCAGTGCGCTGTGCTTACTAGCACCTTGGACAGCGCTCATTCCACCATACTCCCTCCATCTAGCGCTCACACAGCACGTTCTCACCTCTCTCGACTTGTCAAAGTCTGCAGCACCTTGGACAGTGTCTGTCACACTCTAAAACACACTGTACTTGTTTTCAACTTCACATACCAGTCTCTTTTTTATTTCTTACACACATGATGCAATTTTCACCCACTGCACTCATTCTCAATCAAATCTCAGAGTCGTTGGCAAATTTAATACCATAATGTCGCTGAACTTTACACAACTGTAGAGAGATAATTAGGTATTTTTTAAAGTAATCCTTGTGGGAAACTTCAGTACTGTGGCTCATCCTGGATTTTCTTAAATGAGAATTATTAACTCACTCTTATGTCTTTCCAAACCCATGAGACTTTTTATCAGTTCCACAGAATATCATAGTCCATATGATTGCTTTCATACAAATATTTTTTTCATTTTACATGACTACTTTCATTATAAAAATTACAAGTATTTTTGTGTGATGAGCAGACCACAATTTAAGTCATTATTCACTAATATTCTTTCCCTCCACTCTGTTAACTGCTGTGACTGACTCGGGAACCTGATCTTTTTGGTTTTTGTTAACCAGATCAATTGATTCATTTAAAAGAATCCAAAACAAAATAATGATTTGTTCATGATTCAACCATCACTACTTCTCTCATGAGCTCTTATAAGAGTTCCTCAAGATTTTCAGTAAATAATGACTTAAATTCCAGTTTATTAATGGCTTTTATGTCTTTAGAAGACTTGGAATTTCAAGTATGTGATTCTTCCGTATTTATGCAGATTTCCATATTTTGCAACCTGAAGTATGACCCACATGAATTGTGTAAATCCAATGAGAGAAAAAAGCATTCATTTTAAATGTTTGGATACCTTCAGGCTGTAATTTTGTTGTTCTAAAATAAAATTATCATTAAAATAGTTTATATATATATATATATATATATATATATATATATATATATATATATATATAATGTATTATTTTACAGTATTCTAGTATTTTGCAATAGTAATGTTTCTTTATTAATTACATTTTTATAATGTGAATAATAATACATTTTATTTTATTTAAAACAAAAACAAAATTACTTAATAACAATCAAAATAAATACTTAAATATAAAGCACACAAGTAATATGGATACTTTTATGGTGCTTCAGTGTCCTTTTTTGAAGCTGCAAAGCTCCAATCCCAATTTATTGTATATGTACTAAAAAAGAACAACCAGTACTCTTCTCAAAATGTCTGCTTTGTGTTCCACAAAAAGTCATATGGGTTTGAATCGACATGTGGTTGAGTACAGTGTACAGAATGATAACAGATGTTTTATTTTTTGAGTGAACAAATCCATTTTCTGAATTTTCTTGTTGATTCTCCGTTTTTGTCTGTCTTGCTCTCTCCCGCTACAGCAATTCAGTTTTAATTCAAGATGGGGAGATGTTTCTATCTCCCTGCCCTTTTAATGCTCACGTCAATTTAATCTGTTCCCATTAATGGTTGAAGCAGCCTTTCCATCTCTATTTTCATTAGTTCTGACATTTGGGCAGCAGAGCCATCACAGGCTGTTACACTGCTACAAATGCTGAGCTAAACATGCTAAACACTCTGCCGTAATCTCCTCAAATCCACTTAAATGGAGAAGGCAAAAGGCATGGAACCCTGGCAGGCTCTTCCCTCTTCTCTCTTCCTTTCTTTTCTTTTTCTCTCCTCTTTTCTTTTTGCTTTTTTCTTGCCCTGTCAAGCAGCTCCAGATGTCAGATCTATCAACACCCTGTCTGCTGTGAGCAGTGTGTGTGTGTGTATACACGTATCTCACAGCACAAGGCTACGCTCTTCTCGCACTCAGTGGGATTTCTCCCATCACACCTCGACAGGAAGGCAAAGCCGGAGTTTTGCTGAGAAACGGAGAAGTGTCATGGAGAAGTGTGTGTGTGTGTAACAAAATGATGAGCATGTGGAAGTCGTGACTGGAGTGAAACTCTCACTCTTTTTTTATTTTTCAGCCGGTGAGACGCAGCTTTGTTGATCTGTTTTCGTGGACTTCCTGCATTAGCTGATGTGCTCGAGCAATGGCGTGTCCCTGAACTTGACACTGGCATTTTGCGAAAGAATATAAACTCACCGTAAACCGCCACAGACCTTTTTTCTTGTCTAAACAGGCTCTTGTAAACATACATCATCAGCTTATTTCAGCAGGAGGGCCCTCATAAACGCCGTTTTTCTTGCTCGGCTGAAAAGAGCAAAGAACTGCACTTCGGATAATTACCCTCTCCTTCTTTTTTCCTCTTTCTCTCACTCATCCACTCTTACATGCAGCTGTCTGTTGCTATTAGATGGTCTGTCTTCATCCCGGCTCGATGGGGGGTGGGGTTACGATGGAGGCTTTATGAGAAAGATGACCTTGGAACAAACTTATCAGAAGTCATAAGACAGAGGATTTCATCTCTTTCTTGCCGTATTACAGCAGGAGAGCATCTTTTGTGAGGGCTGGTGCTGGTCTGAATAAGAGGCTTCGTGGAGTGCAAGAGAAAGGAGACCGAGCAGGGAGGGTGTAAAAGAGAGATCACATGAAAGATATAGAGACATTGGCTTCTCTGACCCACGATGAGATGGACAGATGGAGGAAGAGAGAGAAAATACAGAGATAACAAGATCTAGATGATTAACAAAGGACATGGATTGGAGTGACAACATGTCCCGACCATGTACGGCGTGATGAAGCGATAAGCAATCAAAGCTCTTCCGTGTAAATTGCCGTTTTTGTCCTTACCAGCTGTGACCAAGAAACACGCTTGCTTGGTTTCTATTTCTGTAGCATTGCTCAGGGCCCAAGGACTTTTAGCCCACTCAACCAAACATAGTCAGCTGATATAAAAATATGTGTTGCATTATATCATTTCTGATGTCAAATTGCTATAGTTTCTGTTTCATAGAGGTAAAACTAGAAATAAAAATGGTAGGTCTATACGCAGACTTGGTAAATTACAGTAATTCTTTTATTCCTACTGGAATTTCTATTCTAAACAAGACCAAACCGTTTTGTCAGGATCTTGTATCTTAGGCTTGTTATTATTTATTTTAGAGGTGTTTTTTGTGAATTAATTGTGGTTTGGTTGTTGTGTGTGCGCTTTTTTTTGCATTGTGTATATGTGAGCCTTTTACCTAAGACCTAATTTACCTAATTTCTATCACTGGTTGATAGATAATAATGTTTTTTTGAATCTTGAATCTTTTGAATCTTGAAGTTGAATAGGTGCTATTTCTCCAAAGATGCAACTGCAAAACCAGTTTGATGTTGTACCTCAATTTCAAATCAGTGTGGAATCATCGCTGTTCAATAATTAATATTAATGAGCTATAACCATCTCATGAAGCTCCTTAACTTGAAACCCCCCATTCATTCTGGCACCACTGACTTGGTAGCTGTCATCTAGTGTGAAATTGGTCCACAATTGTTCTTCACATAGCATTTTTGCTTTCATTGTGGACAGACAAATTGCTTGTCATTTTGCACTTGGTTTAGACAGTGTGTGAAACAGGAGCATCTTTGGTTGTGTCGATTCCATTCATGTTTGTGTGTGCGCAAGCAAAAAATCAATCATGCATGAGATGTGCGTGTGAACCTCACAGTGCACAGTAGCATGTGTTTTGTTTTGTGTATGCAGGGACGCTAAGTCATGGAAGACAACTCTTGCTTCATTACTTGAAAGTCTGTGCTTGTTGGAGTGTGTGGGTTGCCAGAGAAAAATGTTTAGAAGTAGTATGCTCAGCAACATCATTCCTGCAAGGTTTTGACAACTCCCCAACAGACAGCATGAAAATTTGTGGAACACTAAATTGTGCCCTCGGGCCAAACCACTGTATGCTCACTTGAGTGTTTCAGATTTCAAAACATAATACCACGATACTAAATTTAATACCAGTCTTTAATAATAATAATAATCCTCATATTTAATGTATAATAAAATATGAAATTATATTTTAAATATATTTAATATTTAAAAAGTATTTTTTACATGAATGCAAAATTCTTAATGCTCTAATAAAATGGTGCCAACATCAATATAAAATGTTGTGAATGTGAAACGTCAAAAGTAAGTAAGTCTCACAATTCTCATTTCTTAATGTGGTTCCCATAACATGTTGGTTTATTTTGAGTCAGAGATGAATGACAGCTATGATGACTTGCAGTTCAGTGAGTCAGATGTTAATTCAGTAACTGCTGTGATGGATTCAATAAATGGTTTGTTATAATGATTCAAACTGATAACTTGGGAGTTTTTGACTGATTCACAGTGCAAAGTCACCAAGAACTGCAGCCATTTTATTTCTGCATTGTGTCTTTTTCAGGATTGTGCTGTAAAAAAGGGGTGTGAGGGTAAAAAGAAACCGCTCGGGAGTCATTTGGTTATAGCCCTAGGACTGGAACAAAATCCTGAGGTGTGTTTGGCCGGTGAGTGCAGTTTTTTAACTGTGTGTTTATGTATGTGTGTACCACTGCCTCCCTGGAAGTGTGTTTTGTCACTGAGAGAAGTGCCGCGTGGCAGGAAGCTGTGATGATCGGCAAATACACACAGAGTGAGTCATTCTGTCTCTGATGGATTCTTAGCTGGTGCTGAAACCAGTACTAGAAACACTGCCGGCCAACACATACACATGCTGCCACTCTGGAAAACGCCCATGTTTGTGAGCATTGTGCTGTGCTCTTTCAAAAACAGCCCTGACAAGTCTTTTCTTTCTCCTCTCTCACTTTTTTTCTTTCTCTTGCTCCCACACACAAACACGCGCGTTCTTTTGCTGTTATGTTAAGAGGTACTGAGCCGCGCAGACTGAGCCGTGTTTTCATAAGCAGGCGAAATCCAATCTGATTAGATTAGGGCGGATGTAAGTGAGAGGTCTGGGATTATAGGCCAGATGAAAACACACACACACAGCCAGATTATGCCGTGAGCGGCAGGCAGAATTTACTGTTAAAACCAGCTGCTGCTTCTAAATTTACCACAAAGCGCTGTTGAGGAAAATGGAAGCCATCAGGTTGTGGCGGATCTGTCTATTTCATTGCATGATTTAATTTAATAATAGAACCAAAATGATTAGAATCGAAAAGAATAGAGGAAATCAGACCAGAGCAGAATAGAACATAGAAAAGAATAAAATGGAATCCGAATAGAATATCACAACAGCTAAGAGACGACAAAGAATAAAACGTAACATTAATAAAACATATCAAAACCAAATAGAGTGGAATATAAAATGACAGATCAGAACAACAACAAAAAAACATGACAACAGAGTAGAATGACAAAAGAGAATAAAATAATTATAATGTAATATGTAATAAAACCTAAAACAGCGTAGAATAGAAAAGAATAGAAAATGCCAGAATACTGAACAGAATAGAATGATAATAGAGAATAAAATGTAATAAAACAGAAAAGATCAGAATACTGAACAGAATAAAATGACAATAGAGATGGAATAAAAAAGAACATTGCTAAAACAGAAGAGAAGAGAATAGAAACGATAACAATATAACAAAACCAAATACAATGGAATGTAAAATGACACATCAGAACCAAACAGAATAAAATGACAATAGAGATGGAATAAAACAGAACATTGTTAAAACAGAATAGAAAATGACAGATCAGAATACTGAACAGAATAGAATGACAACTGAGGTGGAATAAAACCAAACATTGATATTGCAAAACTGAACAGTACAGAAGACAATAGAATAGAAAAGAAGTAGAACGACAAAAGAGAATAAAACAGAACATTAATAGAATATAACAAAACCAAAAACAATGGAATATAAAATGACACATCAGAACCAAATAGAATAAAATGTGACTGATTAGGTGACAATAGAATTAAATACAACATCAGAATGACAAAGAACAGAAAATGGCAGATCAGAATAATATGACATTAGATCGGAATAAAATATATCCAAATGAAATTGAACTGAAAATTGAAACATCATAGAACAAAATATGACAAAATATCAATGTGTCTGAAAGGAATAGAAGGGAATAAAATATAATAAAACATGACAGAATAGAACAGATCAAAATTTCCACAGTGAAAACCAGACACATTTTAGGCATCTATTTAGCATGTCCACATTATTTCATTATACATGCTATTTCCCTCTTTTTGTGTGACTTCATGATTTGACATTTGGAGATTCATTTACATATCAATTACACTATTTTTCCCTTTTCTTCCTTCAGTTGCTTTCCTGTTTCCTTCTGCATCTTAATGAGTCAGATTTGCCCTCCTCTCTCTTTGTGCTGCCGCGCCTCAGCCCAGCACGAGCCAGTGTACGCCACATGTACTAATCACTGCAGCTCCACTGGCACAAACGGTGACAGGAAACATTCGGCGAATTGACTGGCGCAGACGTGAGAAATGGCGACTGGGAGAACGCTTCCACCTAAATGAGATGTTGCTCTGTTACCGTCTGTTATCTGTTATGTTTAAATAGGTTCAATTCCAGGTGCGGGTGACCTGTTAACCGAAGAGGCACTGAGAGAACCTTCTCAACGCTGTGCCCTTGAGCGAGAGGCGCTGGCTCCAGGGGGGACCGCTACTGCAATTAGCGTAATGTGGGTTGCTTTGGCTGAAAAGTGTTTGGTAAGCAACAGGCAGGCAGTAACCTAACAACATGAACCTGAGCGCTGACCCCAACGTACAGATTGAGGTATGCATACAAATACACCACAGTACAGCTGTTCTTGGGTTTTACATTAATTTACAGCAAGTAATCATACAAAAATAATGTGATTTAAATTAATTAATCGGCATATTTAATTCATTCACAATTAAAATGTTTTGCTGTAAGTTAGCAATGTGTACGCAATTAAATTAAATTTTTATCAAATATTTTTTAAATTATTAAATATTATTCTTGCTACAACTACTACTATTATTATAGTGTATTATAGTAATATTACTATACTATAATGTATATGTATGTATACACATACACTATCATTCAAAAGTATGGGGTCAATAAATTTTGTTGTGTTTTGAATCAAAAATGTATTTGATCAGAAATACAGTAAAACTTTAATACTATGAAATATTATCACACTTTTAAATGTATATCTATTTAACATTTTAAAATACAGAAATTTATTTACGTGATTGGCAGTTTTATGATTGGCTGTTTTATGCTTATTCAAGTTTGTTCTTTATGGTTTCTGCTAGTGTGGTTACTTACCTTAATAGTTTTGGTCTGAAGTCTGAGTCCATTTAACGTGTTGATGGCTTTCTCTGCATCTTTTGGGTCAATGTAGTTAACAAAACCATAGCCAAGACTCTGCCCTTTAGTTACAAGAAAGACAGGGAGGGAAGAGAAAAGACATATATTTTAGTTTAAAACATTCAATGTGCAGAAAA
This sequence comes from Tor tambroides, assembly GCA_021397915.2. Classification (NCBI taxonomy): domain Eukaryota; kingdom Metazoa; phylum Chordata; class Actinopteri; order Cypriniformes; family Cyprinidae; genus Tor; species Tor tambroides. The sequence goes on along the minus strand of JAFVLL020013356.1, from coordinate 4,597 downwards.
ACATAAAACTGTGAAAGCATTTCAAGTACCCTTCCTTTAAAGTGTATCGCTTATCTTTTACCAACCTTTAAAAAGTCTTTAAAACCACTTAAAACCATTCATCACAAGAGCTATGCATACATTATGAGATAGACGACATTAACACTTAATGATATACGTAGCGTTAGCCTGACTAGCAGTGACTAGTTTGAGTTCGTGTTTGGATGGCGCACATTAAGTGAAAGCTTCCGCTGGAAAACTCTGACAGAGTCTTTGGTGGAATTATTTTGATTTAACCTCTTCTAACCGTCTGCTGCTCCTCTGAAGGCAAGGCAGCCATCATCTGCTATTTGACTTAAACAGAAACCCTGCAGCTAAAGGCCTGTGTGGTACTGCCCCCCCCCCTCCTTTCCTTTTCGCTCTTTAAAGATCTCGCCACACAAATGCAGTGGAACTCGAGAACAGCGCTGCACTTATCCTCATTAATGGAAACAGACAGCGCTATGTCCACAGTGTACACACAAAGTGAATCACAAATGTGAAAGAGTGCTACGCCTTGCGCCAAACAAACACAAGCTACAGCGCGCCAGATACCGCGGGGGGCGAACAGAGAACTTCTCGCTGCCCTCACTTCAAACGGCATGCCTCCTTCTCTTTCTCTTTGGATTACGGAGGATTACCATTCCCTCTGTCGTTCATTAAGACCCCGGAAAACTGAGAAGCAGCAATACGGTGCATTTCAAAGCCTGACACTGATGTTTCAAAGTTTCTTTAAATATTGTGATCCTAGGCAGTGTTTTAGGACTCAGGTGCTGCTCGTTCATAGCTTACAGCATCCTGACAAGTAAAAAACAGCAGCATTGGGTCAACTAATGGTGTGAGTTTGGGAGAAATAATAGTGTTCAAGAAAATCTGTTTAAACCAGTCATTTTTGCTGTTAATTCATTCATTCATTCTGTTTACTGTCACAACATTCTCAGATGTTTCTTTTAAACTGGTAGCTAAAAGAAGCTAATGAGACAGTTGTTGACATGTCTCCTACACAGTAAATGGCATAGCCCTAATAATTTGATATTGAAATAATTTGGTTTTGAATTCATATTTAAGTCTTTTGTTTGAAGATTTTAGTTGATCTGAGTGATATCATTGTGCTTTCTATCAATAATATTTATGTATACACTATACTACACATAGTTCAAAAGTTTGGGGTCAGTATTTTTCCAGCATTAAATTGCATTAAATTTATCAAAATTGACAGTAAAGACATTCATAATGTGACAAAAGATTTCTATTTCTATGCTGTTCTTTTGAACTTGATTTCCAAAAAATATTAAGCAACACAACCGTTTTTAACATAGATAATAACAAATGTTTCGAGCGGCAAATCAGCATATTAGAATGATTTCTGAAGGATCACGTGACACTGAAGACTAGAGAAATGGCTGCTGAAAATCCAGCTTTGCCATCACAGGGATAAATGACATTTTAAAAGACATAGTAATAGAAAAAAATTATTTTAAATTGAAATAATATTCACAATATTAGTGTTTTATTGTGTTTTTGATTAAATAAATGCAGCCTTGGTGATCCTAAGAGACTTATTTCAAAAATAGTAGAAAAATCTTACCAACCCCAAACTGTATTTGTGACATGTGGAATGGACAATCTCCAAAAGCGAGAAAATTTGTGTGGGAAAATAGAAATGGAAAGGTTAGTGTAAATGAAGTGTGTTTCCAAAGTGCTGTCATGCAGAACTTCAGCTCTGGATAATGATACATTCAGAGAACACAACAAGAAAAGAAAGGCACTGAGAACTCTCTCTGCCTAACCTCTCCATTTGTCTTTCTCTATCTCCACCATCTCAGCTGTGTTCCTCGCTCTCCTCCCTTTGTAGCCCAGAGCATTTGGCCCCACGTTGGCATGCCCCGTATTGCCATTTTCATTGTGTGTATATGTGCGTGTGGGTGGATGCGTGTGTTTGCATGATTGTGTGTTTGAGCGTACAAAAATGGGTTCATAAAACAATCTGTTTTGTAATGCCCCTTTGCCTGATGGCATTTCCATAACGTCGCTAGCAGTTGTTCTTGCCTCCTTTGGAGTTCTTGCCTGAGGATAAGGTGAGGCCGACCAAGGCCTCTGCTTCAGTCAAAGGGATTTCTCCCACCACACACACATACCCACACACCCCTTCTCCATCACACAGCGGTGCGACAGTGGAGATCTCAGTGGGGGACCAGAACCAGGCTGTTTGCTAAGAAAAAAGCACCAGCACGCACACCTACGTACACTCGGGTTACGCCGGTTGTTGTGGAACTGAGTCATATTCTTAATATTTTAAGAAAATTAAAAGACGAACCCCTTAGTGAGTTCATTAATTATTAATTTAAGTGCATAATTTCAATATTAGTCTTTGTAGTCTATGACAATACAAAGAATAAAATCATCCTCCTTTAAAGAAAGGAGGCTGCGAGTTGTTTTGACAATCTCTAAGGGCCTTTTTTTGGCAAGGCAATTATTTAGCTAATTTAATTTCCCTCCGAACAGACACATTAACAGAACCTTAAACTGATCTCTATTAAATATCTCATATCTCATCTGTGCTCTGTAACAAACTGCAGAGGCACAACCTCAAAGAAAACATGCAATATTACAGACATGCACACATGCACATAACTCCCTCTATATAAACAACTTACTGCTGCATCTGCTTATGGACATACAGCCATGCTTTAAATGGATTGAATTGTAAAATGCAACTCTGGAGGGTGAGTTTTAACATGCTAAAACCTGCACTGAAAAGTTACATCTTCAAAATCTTTAAACAGAGACGCATTTTTCTATTAGAGAGCACAACTGTTACTTTAAAAAAATGTGAATTTTTATTTGAAATGTTTTGATTTAGACATGTTTTATTCAGAGAGCTTCTATACGCATGGGTTTGTAACTGCAGTGTTCATAATTTATACTTTTATAATGATTTTACACATTGTTTTAACAGTTTTAGACAAGAAATGCAATTTAAAATGTACTTTAGTATATATCTTCAGAGCAGCTTTTGGTTGTGTTGATTGATATATCTAGTGTAATAGCAACTAAACTGTATAGTTTAGGCCCTGTTCTTTTATAGGTAAACAAAATTAACATTATAATTTAAATATGTCCTTTTGAACGGCTGTATGTTCCTGCATTTAGTGTGTGCTATTTTTTAAATGAAAGACTGGGGCATCCATGGCCATTGATTTGAAGCTTTTGCTGTGTTTTTCAGCATTGTGTGCCGTGATCATTGTGTTTTCAAGGCGGTGTGTCAAGTTAAAAATAGTTCAACTCAAAAATGTGTCTTGAGACCCCTTGCATTCTGTTCCATTTTGTATTTTTTTGAAGCTGTTTTTGAACACAAAGATTCATCCTGTGTACGGCCTCTAAGAAGCGTCTGGTGGACCCAATTATATGGGACTTCAATAAAGCCTGACAACCCATGTGTTCTTGTACCTCCCTAAATCTCACAGACACCTAAAAAAATCAATACCACACATGACACCTATACATGAGTCTATATATACTCTGTACTGTATATTTGGAAATACATATGTGGTATACACACCTACACACAGAATATAAAATTCTGTTCACACAACCAGATCATATACCCACGCAGAGACGGCACATGAATACAAAGCACACACAAACACAATCTCTTCAGCACAGCCAGGGTTACCTACAATGGACAGCAGCGTATGTACCGGAGAGGGTTACAGTCAGGGCTGCCTCATGAATTTATTATTGAGGGAAGTGAGAATCACAGAGAATGTTTCATGGCAAAGCAAGCCCTCCGCTATGCCGCATCATACCTATTCAGTGAGTATTTCATGTCATGTTTGATCTACAGAAGTGTGATTATATTTTGTGCTGTTCTGTCATTAGCTTTTAGAGCCGAGTCTGCTGTTTACATGAAATCAGAGAGAATATTCTTATTTCTCTGGTGGAAAGTAAGATGAGCGATATACATAGTGTATAAAATGTGAATTTGCAGCAAAAAATGATTGAGGATTTTGACAGAGCCCATTAGAAATATGGCATAAACATCAAAAGGCACAGCAAAAGAGAATTACCTCTATGCTGTTTAATTAGTATAATGCTTACATTAACTTATATATTTTAATTGTCAATTAAAATTGAAACTGAAATGATGCATTGCGCTTTTAATGAGCTTTTAATGAGTGCTGATCTCCATTTTTCCAGCACTTTCTGTTCCCCAGCAGGATAGACGTGCAGTCAAATTTGGAAACATTGGAAAGGCTTTTCAAAGACAATGCTTAACACCAATTAAAAGGATATTTTTCACAAATAAACAGCTTATGACTATTAGTGTGTAGGCTCCTGATGGGTTTTTCATTGCGATGGGACACGGCTGAAGCTGGAGCGTAATAGTGATATGCAAGAGCTTGATCGAGGCTTGTGTGTTCTGTGAGTGTGTGGGTAAACCAAAGAGTATAGGTTTGGTTGGTTATCATGGTCTACACTGTAAAAAAAAAATTCTGTAGTTTTTACAAAATAATTTTGGCAGCTGTGGTTGCCAGAATAATTTTGTAAAAAATACAGAAAAACTGTAAACACATTT
>JAFVLL020013355.1:20000-30000 GCA_021397915.2 Tor tambroides | reverse complement strand
CACACACACACACATACACACACAAAATACATATGTGCAATACATGCAAATTGGCAAAAAAGACCCTAAAAACTACAAAATACTGGTAAAAACTGGAAATATATATTTATATAAATACATTTTTATAAGCATATTTGAAAAACATTGAAAAAATAACTATATATACACACAATATGGTTTAAAAGTTTGAGGCAATATTTTTTAACAAGACGTTTCTTCAGCTCACCAAAGCAGCATTAATTTTATAAAAATATTACTGCAAATACATTAATATTGTAAAATATTATTACTATTTAAAATATCAGTTTTCTATTTGAATATTTCAAAATGTAATTTATTCCCATGATGCAAAGCTGAATTTTTCAGGATTCTTTGATAATTAGAAAGCTCAAAAGAATAGCATTTATTTGAAATAGAAATCTTTTATAGAAGATTATAAATATCTTTACTTTAGCTTTTGATCAATTTAATGCATCCTTGCTTTAAAAATGTCAAAGTTTTGCATTGTAGTGAATATATAAATTTAATATGAAAAAAAAATAAAAAGAATTAAAGATATGAATAAAAAGTGAGTATAAAAGTTTTTACACCATAAAATAAAGTTTAAAAAAAAGAACAAAAAACAATTATTTTGACACTGAACTCTCTGGGATCACTCTCTTTTATTGCTGTATTTCTCACTGCTAAACCAATAAATGGAAATGGAGAAAGAAACCATCACCGGCCTCTGAAGACACTGTCTCATATCAGAGATGAACATGTTAATAACTCTGTAAACTCATCGTGTCTCTCTCACTAGACCAGGTCTGCAGGTGGATTATTACCGGTTTCTCTTAGATCTCACACGTGATGGGCGATTTATTCACAGAACATTTACAATGATAGACAATCTAGCAACACTGTGAATATAGGATTGAATTTAATGTGCTTTTTTTATCTGATTGAAGGATTCAACATTAACAAAAATGTAAATTTTTCATGCATAAAAATGTATATAAGAAATATGCATATTCACAGCATCAGCAATGCCGTTATTGCACATAAAACATTCTTCAACAGGCCAGAAGTCAGTATTTTGTCATGAACGTGCAGGTTTAAAGATCTCTGACTAATGAGGCGCTCCATCAGACGCCTGTAGAAGAGGAACTCAAATAATGAGTGGGACTGAGCGCGACACGAGAGGTTTCAAAGACAAAACCCGCTCACGTGCTTTAATTAGCCGCGCGTCTGTGACCCGACATTCAGCACATCGCTAATCATTACCATACAGGCAGATCATCAGCCGCGCGAGTCACGTGTGACGAGAGACTCTAAACGCCAGAGCGCAACACGAACGACTCGCACGTGTGCAATGTGAGAGAGAGAGAGAGAAAGAAAAACGAAAAGCAAGCTAGCAAGAAAGAAAGAACAAAAAATGAAGGAAATTAAAAGAACAATCAAAACGAAAGAACAATTGAAAAAGACAAACAAAAAGAAAAAAGAAAAAGGACAAACAAAAAGAACAAACGAAAATGACAAACAAAAAGAAAAAAGTAATGAAAAGGACAAACAAAAAGAACAAACAAACAAGGACAAATGAAAAGAAAGAAAAAGAACAAAAAAGAAACAATAACTAGAAAGAACAACAAAAAGGACAAAAAGAATAACAAACGAAAAGAAGAAATGAAAAGAAAAACAAATCAAAAAGAACAAAAAAAGCACAAATCAAAAAAACCTAAAGAACAGGACGAATTAAAAAAGAAAAAGAAAAAGAAAAAATAAACAATAAAAGAAAGAAAAAAGAAACAAAGAAAATGAAAAGAAAGGACAAACAAATAAAGAACAAACGAAAAAGACAAACAAAAAGAAAAAAGTAATGAAAAGGAAAAAAAGAAAAAAAACAAACAAGGACAAATGAAAAGAAAGAAAAAGAACAAAAAAAAACAATAACTAGAAAGAACAACAAAAAAGGACAAATGAAAATGACAAACAAAAAGAAAAAAACAACAGAATGGACAAACAAAAAAAAACAATGAAAAGGACAAACAGAAAGAAAGAACAAACTAAAAGAAAAGAACAAAGAACAAATGAAAAGAAATAAACAAAAAGAAAGAAGAAACAAAAATAAAAAAGAAAGAACTAAAAGGACAAATGAAAAGAAACAACAAACAAGAAAAAGGACAAAAAGAAAATGAAAAGAAAGAACAATCAAAACGAAAGAACAAATGAAAGACAAACAGAAAGAAAAAAATAAATGAAAAGGACGAACAAAAAGAAAGAACAAACAATAAGAGCAAACGAAAAGAAAGAACAAAGACAAATAAAGAAAAAACAAAAAGGATAAATGAAATGAAACAAACAAAAATAAAAGAAAGAAAGAAAGAACAATCAAAACGAAAGAACAAATGAAAGACAAAAAGAAAAAAAATGAAAAGGACGAACAAAAAAAGAACAAACAATAAGAAACAAAAAGAGAGAACAAATGAAAAGGACACAAAAAGAAAATGAAAAGAAAGGACAAACAAAAATAAAAAAACAAACAAAAAGGACAAATCAAAAGAAACAAACAAGAAAAAGGACAAAAAGAAAATGAAAAGAACAATCAAAACGAAAGAACAAATGAAAGACAAACAAAGAAAAAAGAAATGAAAAGGACGAACAAAAAAAAGAACAAACAATAAGAGCAAACGAAAAGAAAGAAAAAGAACAAACAAAAAGAAAGAAATGAACAGGACAAACAAAAAATGAAAAGAAAGGACAAACAAAAAGAATAACAAACGAAAAGGACAAATCAAAAGAAAAAACAAACAAAAATGTACAAAACAAAAGAAAGAGAAAAAAAACGTGAAGGGATGTGAATGAGCAAAAACAAACAAAAGCAGCCCAAATGAAAGGATGAATGAATGAGCAAATGAATCAGGAGCGAAGCAGCAAGGATGAAAGAGTGTGAAATAACTAAGGAAAGCACAAAAGAGCAAGCACAGGCGCGAAGCACAAGGATGAGTGCGAGGAAGGGGCGGTGCCTGAAGCGAGTCGTGTAGGGAATTCGTGGGGTCCGAGAGCGCTCACCTGCGTGGCCATCTTGCCGTAGTCGATCCAGCGCAGGGTGGCGAAGTTTGTGGACTCGGCGCAGTTGAAGCCGTGGTTGAATCCGGCGTGATATCCGTACGGGAACGTGATCATGAACTCGCCCTCCTCCTGCGTGATCTACCAGAGAAAGAAAACAACGCCAAAATCATCACAACCAGGCCAAATCTACGTCATCTGTGCTGACTATGGGGTAAAATCTTCTTAATTGCACAAAATTAACACAATAAAACACAAAGTGGGAGAATTAGATTCTTACGCCGATGTTGGAGAACTGTTAAAAGTACAGCGTTTTATAGCAGAAAAAAATTGTTAAAGTAGTATACGCTAAAAAAAGCAAAAGAAAGACTGTGAAACAATGAAAAATTATGTGAACATATTGACAAACAAAAAAGAAACAAGGAACAAACAACTTATTACATTTATTAGCTATTTATTTGATGAATACTTAAAAATAAAAAGTCAAATGAAATGCAAATTAATACTTTTAAATTAAATTGACTTAAAAAAGGAACTACTTTTATTATTACAATTCAATTATTTAATTAATAAACTGATGATTAAACAACTAAAATGTCAACTAAAATAATGAAATCAGCTTTTAAGTTAAATTTAATTTCATTAAAAGTGAGGTATTAACTGTAAAAAATGTGCAATTTTAATTGCGAAAAATAGATAAAATAATACATACACAAAAAAACGAGATAAAGAATTAATATTAGTGCTGTCAAACAATTAATCGCGATTAATCGCATCCAAAATAAAAGTTTTTGTTTCCATAATATATGTATTTATGCTGTTTATATTTATTATGTATATATAAATACACACACATACATGTATATATTTCAGGAAAATGTTATGTTTATATATTAAATATATTTATTTATAATATAGATTTTATGAACATAAATATAAACGTGTAAATACATGTAAATATTTTCAAAATATATACGTGCATGCGTGTGTGTATTTTTATTTACATAATAAATATACACAGAAAATATACATATATTATGCAAACAAAAACTTTATTTATTTTTATTATTTACTTTTTTGTATGCGATTAATCGCGATTAATCGTCTGAAAGCACTAATTAATAATAAAAAACAAAAAGAAATGAAACAACCTATTTCTTTTGTTACTTTTATCGTTTGAATTTTTAATTAATAGATGAATAATTAAAAAATAATTAAAAGTCAATTAAATTAAATAAAAAACAACAGAATTATGTAAAAGAAAAAACAATAAACAAATTAGAGAACAATTATGAATGAACAAAAAAAAAGTATACTTTTACTATGTTTAATTTGAAAACTGATGCATGAAATTAAAAAATAAAAAACAAAAGCAAGAGAGAATTATGAATGTGAAAGAACAAAATGAAAAATGAAAAATTATGAACAAATTAAGGAACAAATGCATAAAAAAGTATAATACAAATAAAAGAATAACATTTAATTAACAAATTGTCAGGTATTATGGTGTAAACTCATTTTTATATAAATGTGTGTATATAAAAACGCAAGTGTCTTTGCGAATAAGTGGAGTTTGAATGTCAATATCTGCAGCACTTTCTTGTGAAATAATCATGAAGCTCTCGGCTCATCCTCACGGGACGCATGCGTCTCTGAAGATGGAAGCGCTCGACATTTAATTTTTTCTCGGCTATTGCTCCGTTACCCCACATATTATTAATTCCACCCAGCTCCACAGTAATCTGGGCGAAGGCAACATTTAAAGGACTCAGTGAACTGTACTTTGATGAAAGAGCCAATAACTGCTGAATTAAGCTGCAAATGACACTTCAGAGGGAGAAAAAGCCGTTGCGGGAAAATCAGCCGAGACCGAGAAACACGCCGGCTTCCAGCGCTAATATCTGTAGCCATTAGCGGCTGATGGGAAAAGAAATTTGCTGTGAGAAATCTTCCGCCTCCCCTCTCGTTTTCTCCCTCCATTCATCGTCTCCTTCAGACCTCGGGCTCCTCGGCCGCCGCCGGCCAAACGAAACGCTGGAAAGACATTTTCAGACGCTACGAGCGCAATTAAGGTGGAGGCGTGGAGCATGGAGGAGAGTTAGCCGGCCTTAGCTAATGAATATTTTCATTTCACTCCGTTTTCTAGCTTTGCGATCGGTGGAGTCACGCTTCAGCGTCACGCTGGCGTCCATTAGAAAGAAAGTCAGATTCATTAATGCCGTATTTCACTGCTACGTGTCTGGTGTTGTTGTAGAATTAGTCCTCGGGCGTTTGTTCATTTAACGAAATTAGATTAGTTTGCGATAACAACGTGATATTGTGTTATAGAGTGCCGATTACAGCTCAGTCAAACATAAATAAATATTTTAAAATCAATAATAAAATAAATACATTTAAAACGCAATATACAAATAAAACTATTTAAAGTAAAAATATTTAAAATAAATAATTACAAAATGATTTAAAATAAAAAACATTTAAAATAAAACAGTAAAAACATTTCAAATAAATTTTAAAATATATTGATGTTTTTTTTTTTGCAGTATATGCACAGATTATGAATAGAAAATGTCAAAGCAATAAACAAACAAAAAAAGAACCAAAAATAACATGAAAAAGTATAATAAAAATAATATGACAAAATAATTTTCATTTGAACTGAAAGGAAAAAGTAAACTAAATTAATAAAATTAATTTTTAAATTAAATGTAATTTTCATAAAAAAATAACATCAGGTATTATGATGTATATTTGCATTACAATAAAAAAAATCTGATTGCGAAAATATTATATATACAAAATATTTAATAAATACACAAGTGACTTAGTGAATAACGCATTTGAATTATAAAAGTATTATTTGTTTTAAATAAAATAAAAACTCATTTGCATTTGAACTGAACCGAAGGAAAAAAGTCAAGTAAAGTAATAAAATTAACTTTGAAATTAAATTTAATTTTAATTAAAAAAATAAAGTCAGGTATTATGGAGTACGTTTGCATTACAAAAAAATCTGATTGCAAAAAATAGATTTCATTTAAATAAAAAAAATACATTCAGAGAAATTTAGTGTAATTTGTACATTTGCATTACTTTAAAATCTGATATTATATACATATTGTATATCATGTATATTTAAATAAAAATATATAATAAAATAAATCAAAAATTAAAAACATTTAAAATAAATAATAAAAAGTACTAATTTAAAAGTACTAATTTAAAATCTACACCTAAACGCATATTAATATATTTACTTAAGTTTTTAAACGCTTTCCCCCCAAATATTAATGCAAATTTACATAAAATAAGAGAGAACCAAAAACAGGACCTAAAAGTCTCAAAATAAATAAATAAATAAATAAATAAATAAATAAATAAATAATTCACAGCCAATTTTTCTTCCATATTGAGTGTGTTATAGAGTGTAATAGGTTATTCAACAAGAAAAAAAAGTACATTTTGATTTCATGTTGATGTTACTTTAAGGTAACGTCAAACGTTCAAAGAATACCACAGTATAGCATTCAAGAAACATCCTATATATTGGTATTAAGTCTGGTATTATGTTTCGTATGGTCTTAACTGTCACCATAATGGCGAAGCGGATGAGATTTAATGCATGACTCCTGGGTTTCTCCTCACACTCTCGCCGATTGTTTGCTAGCAGGAGTTTGAGCTGAAGCTCTAATAATGTCCCCAGACACACAGAGAGAGACAGACAGACAGGAAACCTGCTGAGATCAACACTTCAGCGTCTCCCTCTCCGTTTCATCTCACTCCAGCTCAGAGTGTCACATCAACTCAAAAGTGACAATAACATCCGTCGCATGGAGGAGCAGCGGAAGCCAAAATCAGGATTGCAAGGGTTGAGCGTAACGTATAGCGGCGTTGAACTTTATCTAGCCTCATTACAGAGATTTATTCCCGGTTTAATCTCTCCGCGAGGGTCTTGGGCTCCTAACAATGGGAATTATCTGTGGAGAAGACTAATTTGCGCGGACGGAAATGGGCGGCGGAGTAAATTGAAATGTAATCCGCGGCGCGGATGCTAGCAGGGGTCCGTGGTTGGCGTATAAAGCGCGTTTGTTGTGCAAATACACATAAAATTATGTGAGTAGGTTCACAGTGCTTTAGTTTACCACCCTCGTCATCTTTGAATGTGAAGCTAAGCGCTAACGCTACAATTTCTGCCCGCAGGCGGTCTGTGACATTAGCGCTTTGGCCTAGATTAGCATTAGCATGCAAAACGTGTCTTCAGAGACTCCCACAACTGTGTGAAATAGCTAAGTGACTAAGCTTAGCTATCTAAAAGATGCATTTTCTTTAAGAAATACTATGTTCATGAAAAAGCGTGCGCTGTTAGCAAGGCTAACATGTGCAACATGTTTTAATTTTAAAGATCTGATTTTTATTAACGAAAACTGCACATAAACATTCACTAAATGTCTAAAGTGTGTTTGTGAGCCGCTAACATTTGTGTAAATTGTTCGAATGAAAAGTCGCAACGAGTTTCATTAATTAGCCAATGAGAGAAGCTAGTAAAATTAGCTGTTAGCTTCTTTTACTGCTGTATTAATGAAACGTGAACAGAATGTTTGTGTAAATTGTTCGTTAAAAACCATTTCGAATGAAAATAGTCGCAAAGATTTCCACAGGAATAAAACACTGCATTTGTTTCATTAAAGCTAACAGAATTAGCTTTATTAGATTCTTTTACTGGCGTAATAATGAAACAAGCTAAGTGTTGGCATAAACTGTTTGTTAAAAACTCATTCTAATGAAAAACGTTGCAACAATTCATACAAAAAAAAAAACTTAGCTTGTGTTTCATTAACAAGCCAATGAGAGAAGCTAATAAAATTAACATTATTAACATCTTTTACTGGTGTATTACTTAAACACAAGCAGAACGTTTGTGCAAATTGTCGGATTCACTTGAATGAATTAGCATTAGCATTTCTGAACACTGTGGCCAACATTAAAATTAGCATTCAAAGTGTGTTTTCAGACATTCACAAACTGTGTGAAATAGCCAAGTGTGTTCTATTAGCAAAGCCAATTTTTGCGCAACACACACCTTACGTTCGTTAAAATACATAGAACCATTTCCACGGGTAAAAATCTGACTGAAATGTTGTTTATAATCGCAAGTTACTGAAATCGAATATGAAAAGGGTTCATAGATGGCAAACGTACGAATAGTTTTACGAACAATTATCGTTATTACTAAGTCAGTGAGAGAAGCTCAAATTTTTTTTACTTTTACTAGCATATTAATAAAAGATGAGCAGAACGAAGTTTTAAATAGTTCGCAAAACCATTATTGAATTGAAAACTTTCATAAAACTAAATTTACTTAGCTATTATTAATATTATCATTACATTTTTAAAATACTTAAAATGTATTATGCAAATGATCAAATAATAACATGAAAAATTACAATAAATAAATTAGCTTTATTTGCTTCTTATAGTGGCGTATTAATGAAACAAGAGCAGAACGAATTTATAAGTTGTTCTTGAACTGAAAATTGTCGCATTCATTTTGATGAATTCGTAGCAAATGTAGAACAGTCAGATACAAAACTGGTAAACATTGGGTTAATCCAGATCATTCTGAAATCTTTGTTCGCAAAAGTTCGATACTTTGCCCGCAAAAAAAAAAACATTTGTTAAATGCGAACATTGCAACAACGTAAAGCTATGTGCCTTAGTGATTATAAATGAATAGACTGAATTTATGTAAATTGTTGATAAAAACCGTTTCTTTAACAATAATTTTTTTACGAACAATTTACAAAGAAATTCACTCACACTTGTTGGTTTAAGCTGCATTTTGCTGATCTGGGATTCAGCTCGCTGATATAATCGCATCTGACACACATGTAAATGATATCTGATCCCCTCAGACAGCCCACCTGATCTTATGCTGATCTTTTATGGTTTTTATAGATTCGCTCTCTGCGTCTCAGTCAATATAAATTGCACTGTTGGGTTGCTATGGGTGCGCTGATCTCTATAAGTCCCATCAGATACCATTACTATGGCAACATCGCAACACACACCACCTTATATAAACTGGACTATATTTAGATCATTACTGAATCAAACTCTAAGACATGAAGACCGCATAATGTTTCTGCAGGAAAAAAACAATTACTACATATAAACTGGCATTTGTAAAAAATTGTATTAGTTCATTAGAGTTATTGCTAAATTATGAGAGACTATGAATGATAGTTAAAAATTATTACCATTATTATTTCAGAGTTGGTAAAAATTTAATAAATTGACAATAATTTTATCCAAATGTTAATCATAGAGGTTCGCAATTAACAATTAACATTAATTAAAAACAAATAAAAATTAAAATCTGTTTAATTAGTTTCATGTTATGTGATAATCTGCATAATAATAAATTATAATTAAATTAATAACAACAAATTGTAAATTAAATAAATGTTATATCAGTAATATTTTATTTAAAAATAATAAATACATAAATTATTAAAAGCTATTTTTTTTTTTATTTATTTACATTAATAAATTGTAAATAAATTAAATACATATTTTTGTTGTTGTTCAGTAATACAGTACTGTATTTACTAATAATACTACTAACAATAATAATGCTAAATAAATAATAAGAATAAAAATTTGCTGTACTGATACGTTTTTGATTTATAGTTAATTATTATTACACTTTTAATGTACTTAATGTATTGCATATCACAAAAACACACAGCAAATTGCATAAATATTTCGCACTATCTGAGTTTGTGAACCACTATGATGAAATCATGAAATCATTGTCAGTTTATTCCAGTTATCACCAACCATATTATCTGAATGAACATTTGTGCTGTCTGAGTGCCAGGAAGTGATGTAATGTGTGAATAACTCACTCGGTCAAAGGGGATGCTGTATTTCTTCAGGATGGATGGAGAAAGGA
>JAFVLL020013355.1:0-17500 GCA_021397915.2 Tor tambroides | reverse complement strand
TTCATCACTGTGTCTGTCACACGACTCTGTTCCCCTTTCGAGCTTGAACTGTAAAACTAACGACATTATTAACTGTCTTTATTTACTTTGAAAGCTGAAGCTCGCGATTATAGAAAGGGGCGTTACATTTCTGACGAGTGCTTGTGGTGTTCGGCCAATCACAATGCACTGTGCCAGTTGGCCAATTAGAGCAGACTGTGCTTGTCAGAAGGAGGGGGTTTGTAGAAAATGACGCGGGGCATAGAGGACCTACAATAATGTACAGTATTTGAAAAATAATGTGTTTTTTGAACATTAAAGCATGTCAACATATTTCGTTACACCAAATACACAAAATAATGATCTTTAAAAAAAGCATCATATGACCCCTTTAAATTTACTCTAAATGTAGAGTTAAAAAAATATATGAAATGTTTAAATATCATATATTTTTAAACAATATATAATTATTAATAATACATTTATAAAAAAAAGTTTCAAAATATTTATAAAATGTTAATTTTATATAAATAAAAATTAAGTTAAAAAAATATATTACAAATAAATATAATCAATAAACAATATTTTACAAAAAAAAATCACATTTTATATCTATAATTTGCAAAATATATTAAAAATAAATATAACCAATAAAGATATTTTACCAAAAAAAAAAAAATCAGTTTTATATCTATAAAGTACAAATGAAACAACATCCTCAAATATTTACTTTTCATTTTAAATATTTGATTATCTCTGTAAAAAATAAATAAAAGATAAAAAATAAATATAAATAATCATCAAACTAAAACATAATATATAATTTTTACATAAACATAAGTGTATAATTTATACATAAATATATTGGGATTATATCTATAATAAATGGATGTTCAAAATACATATATAAAATTACACATTAAAATACAAATAATAATAATAATAATAAACAAAAATACAATAAAAATATTATAAATACAAATAAAATGAATATTAAAAAAATCATCTAGGATTTATATCTATAAAGAACAAACGAAACGTTAAAAAGAGGACATTTGCAAAAAAAAAATCTATTAATTTACATATAAATATATGTATTAACAATAAATATTAACTTTTTTTAATCATCTTGGGTTTATATCTATATATGAACAGATATTCAAAAAATAATAATTAAAAGTATAAAATGTAATGTTTAATAAAAATATTGTTACGATGATTAACATAAATAATATCAATAAATACAATACAATAAGGTTTGAGCTCATCGATATAAACTACATAAAGCGCTGAACGTAAAATATTTCCAGCCAAAAATATTGGAAATCATGCGAGTTTTTTCCTCCCGTTAGCGCGTTGCTATAACATACAATATTTTCCTTCCACTTCTTGTTATCCGTACAGCAAAAACAGAGCAGCAACTCTTTTTCAAAGCAGAGGCCTCTCACTTTCAAAACATCATTAGACGTCTTCAGGAGCTGAAGAGGGGATCGTCCAACTGAGACGCGTCTCTGCGAAGCGCCGTTACTCACTGGGACCGATGAGAATATATCGTCAGGCGTCCTGTCATTTGTTGAGAGCATTAGAAGAGCAGGAGACTCTTAGGTGTGGAGAGTGGTGCTGAGGTACGATCCTGTCATGCCTTTGTTTCGTCTTTTAACGCAGATTCAACAGATGAAAAGGACGCGGCGATGGTTAAAACCAGGCGACTGACGCGATGGAGTGTGAATTCATATTTTTATGCACAGATATGAAGTACAGGGGTTTTGCATAAACCATTAGCGGCGTCAGGCCTCGCATAACAGAAAGCTTTAGCGCAGATTCACGTCTCGGCTGCTTCTCTAACTCTCTTCAGGACCGTTTGAGTTCAACGCAGAGGTTCTCCTTCAGTAACAGTGTGTGCAAAACGTGTGTGAGAAGAGTTTCACGCAGAAATCATGATTCATCGGCGTGTTAGCACTTCAAGTGTTCAAAAATCAATAAAAGAATCAAATTAAGGATGTTTATAAAATGTTAAAATATTTTATATACATAATTAAAATAAAATACATATCTAAAAATAAACAAGTATAAATTTGTATAAGTGTTAATGTTATATAAATAAAAACAAAACAATACTGTTAAAAATATTCATAAAATATAATCTTAAAATATTTAATATAAATAAAATAACTCGTATAAAAAGGTAAATTTGAATTTAAAAATCATATTGAATGTATGTCTATTAAAAAATAAATGAAACAATATATTCAAAAGAGAGATAAAATATGTATTACGCAAGCACTCTTAATTTTTTTTCCAAAAATATTTATAAAACCTGTTCATATTTAATATAAATAATAAAATAAAACTACAAATAAAAAATACATGAAAACAAAGTTAAGAATAATTATAAAATATAATGTTAAAATATTAAAAATATATATTAAAAATAAATATGAATATTTAAAAAATAATCTTGAGTTTATAACTATAAAGAACAGAATAAACAATACTGTTCAATAATAACATATTTGGATATAAAAAAAATTATAAAAATATAATACAATCGTGATTCATCAATAAGTTTAAATAATTTCAATGTAGCTTTCAAAAATATTATATAAATAATTACATGTGTACATATAGAAATACACACACACTATATATATATATATATATATATATATATATATATATATATATATATATATATATATAGTATTTAAATAAAAAAATTTAATAATTAAATTAAAAATATTTCTATTATTTTTTTAATTAATAAAAATACTTTAAATATTCATCTCACAGACTCCTAAAGAGATGAGCCAAAAACGTTCATATATAAAATATCTATATATAGCCCTATATATCAATAAAAGTCTTATTTCAGAATAACAAAATGAAGTGCATTATAGCTTGATGACAGTAAAATACAACATTATTCATCATAATCAAAGGATGAAAAAACAAACAACAACAACAAAAAAAGTCCAAAACAAGGGCGGAAAAAGACGAGTTGTGGCGGTAAAACTCTGCTGGTGTTTATATATACATCTGTTGTGTGTGTGACGTCTCAGCGCTGATCACTGAAAGCCTGGCACCGTGTCGAGTGTTCGTTCGTTTAAAGCAGGGTGTTTGTTTAAGTGGGACAGGAGTTTGTCTATGTGGGTTATGGTAGCGTTTTGAAGTACAGCAGCCTCAGATCTCAGAGACGCACAAACATCTTCACATCTCATAATCCACACAACCACAGGCAGACGCCAGGGCTTTCCTAGACAGCGCCGCAAACTTTCGGGAGGTGCGGAGAGGATTTTCTGCCAGCACCGTCTCACACCTCATTCAGGATTACGCCGATGTTTCGTCTGCATAATTTGGGGCAGGAAAAGACCCGGGAGACAGGATTTTCCCTGTTTCAGGCCGGAATCGTTCATCTGATAATGAACTTCTGCTGTTATTTACTCAACCTCCAACCTGTATGACCTTCTTCCTTCAGGATACTTAAAACTTCAGGATATTCCTCACACAAATTTAATGTACGACTTCAAAAGACGTGAAATACAGCATACAGCTGTTATGCACTACTGTTATAAGATATATTAAAATATATAAAACGCATATAAACATATACAGACAATAAATAAAAGTAAACTATAAAAACAAAAATATATATGTATGCATATATATATATATATACAGAGAGAGAGATTTATATAGATATCTACATATTTTATATAAATATTTTTATTTTATATAAATAAATACATAGGATATTATATAACAGACAGACAGATAGATAATTTTGTACTGTATTTTTTTGTATATTATGTACTGTTAATACACATATCATGACAGTATATAATACTATAATAATACATTTATTTATTATATGTATTGTTTTAGTTTTATTGTTTATATAAAATATTAAATCTATTATTTATATAATTCATATATTTTTATAAACATTTTTTCCGTTCATTTATTTTTTATATTCACATGTGTGTACACACACACACACACACATATATACATATGTATATGTGTATACATTATATATGTGTGTATGTAGTTGTATGTGTGTGTGTGTGTGTGTGTGTGTGTGTATATATATATATATATATACACACACACATATATACACACACATACACACACTTTTTTTTTTTGCACCAAAAAAAAAAAAAAAAACTTTGGAAACTTGTTCTCGTTTTGTTCCAACATTTCTGTTTTCAGTCCTTTTCCTTTAAGGCTTTTATATGTAAATGACCTCTGTTTTGATCGCCTAACCTACCACGCTCCATTTCTGCATGGAGACACGCTAACGAACGGATGTGAGGTCTTACCTTGCGCCAGCCGCTCCAACCTCTTGCCGTGCTCGGGAGGAATGGCATACCTGCGGTGAGGAGGAAAAAACCGAGATCAATTAACAGGATCAATGGAAAAAGACGAGAGGGAAAGACACTGGAGGGACACGCAGCGAGACGCCTCTGTGAGAATCGCTGTCTGATCATCACACTGCCCTCGAAATCATGAAACACAGACAGCATTTCACCCCTATTTCACATTCACCAGTCACATGCTAGTTTAAAGACAAAGTACTCAAACGTCACCGAGACAAAGCCTGGAAAATTACTGCGCCAGAGCCAATTTATTTCGGCTAATCGGCTCAAACACGCGCAATGCTAATACAGATTGTGCTGTGCTGCTTAATTTGAAATGATTTCGCTGGAGAAGGAAACAGCACAATATCTTCTAAAGGTTCAATTCGCTTGACGTTGTTATTGACATTGTCTGTATTAGCCTAATTATTTCCTCAAGTTTCCGGAGAGCCGAAACCCTCCCGAGGCCTCGAACGCAAATGTAAATCCGGTGCATCACCCTCCCTTGGGCTCCAGCTCCAAATCACAAATTCACAATGAGGGGAATATGGCTTTGGGAGGGTTTTGAGTGGCGTCGCACTGCCCTCTACTGGCAGCAGGAGGTAAAACGGAGATTTTATGGGCAAGTGGCACTTTCTAGTTAAACACAGGCCAATTTCACAGCAGTGGTTTTCTCTACACAAGCGCAGGATCGTTTGAAAGTCAACTGAATACCAAGTGGATGGATTAAAGAGTTGCGTTTGTATGCAGCTGATGGGATGTACAAGAAGAGGTTTGTTTTATTTTACAATGTGTTGTGGCTTCTACTAAAAGGTTATAGGAGAAAAAGTACAAGAATTATGAGGGGAAAACAAAGAGGGATGGGAACTGAAAGAGCTTGACATGGCTATGCACAAACCAAACGGGAACAAGTACAGGATGGAAATAAGATCTAAGGAGATGGAAACTTGGATGCGAAGAAAGCTGCTAGTTAACAGTCTGTGATTCCCATATTCATATAATTATGCAATTAGCAGCAGTGCAACACCATAATTCATCATGTCTAAAATAAACTCTGTTCCTCCTGAATTAGATGACCCTGGACTCAAAGTTTTGGTGCATATTTTAGAAACAGTGCCATTGTGTTGGCACCTACATTTAGAAATTACTCTACTAGTAGCAGCCATTCACAAAGTATTCGTTCTTGCATTCAAAAACATGCAGGGATCTTGAGACTACTCAAAACATTCATAGTGTCTTCAAATGGCGCAGGACACAACAAAACAGAAGGATGCCACTAATTGGCCTCTACCTGCAACAAACATGAATGCTAATCAATTCCCACAATGACATGCATTTGTTGCATGTATCGGGAACAGCTCTGAAACACCAAAGACGGAGCCAGTGGGAAATCGAACGGCTGGCCGCAAGCACCCCAACTCTAAGGACACTGGCGGTAGTAGATTCAGTTTGGTGTTTGAGGTGCCACCACAAATCAATAATAATTAGATGCCTCTTTCTCTCCTTTTCTTGCAGATAAAAGCTGGATCTGATGGGCGGCTGTAATTAGGGTACAAATGCTTCCTGCCAGCAGGAGTATCCTTACACCCCACTAACCCCACCAGATCAAGCTGACAGTAACTCTATCTGGCAACCAAAAGTTGCTTTATTCGATCTGGAACTGTCTGAGGAGGAAGGCAAATATTGACGAAAATCACACCGGGGGCACCAGAAATAAAGGTAAATCTGAGGAGCTTGACTTGGTGTGACTGTAAACGCCCACTTGGAGGAAACCCTCCAGTTTCTTCAGGTTCCTCTAGTACCACCGGAATGACGAAATGAACACAGAGTGCCTACTAAACACCGTTTGAGATTTTGATACAAGGGTACTTAGGTGGCTGGGCGTATGTAAGGGACGCATCCCATTTACCTTGTTTACGGCCCATGAAACAATTCCGTACTTCACTTCCCAGATGCAATATCTCTCTAATCCCACGGCAGCAACACAAAACCCCTACCTGCCAAACGGCGTCAACGCCACCGGCAGCATTACGGTTTTATTTGTCATCATCTTGAAGAGGACAAGAACAAGAAAACAAGCAATAAGAATCAAGCTATTCCCTCAGCTGCAGCACTCCCTCTCTCAGCGATTATTTCCGGCAGCGTGCGCACCACTTTGGGCCACTCCGCAATCTTTAAGAATCTGACACTAGATCTCAGGAGGCGGCGAGAATTATGACTTTGATGGGAGGAGAGTTGGAGGCGAATGAAGTTAATTTCACAGTGGCTGAACAGAGGGTTAGGCAAACAGCTACCACACACACTTTAACATACTGTAATTACCAGAAAAGTAAAAACGGATTCAATTTCAAAAGCAGAAGGGGGTGTTTGAGTGGGGAGGACGAGCGCATGCATAGTTGCATTAAGCCGAGTTGAAGGGTGAGTAAATTTTCTCCTCTTTCCTTTTTTTTCTGAGCACGAGCTTCGCCGTTCTCCGCTGTGCGGAAAGTTAACTTGAGATAAGGCCTCCGGAGAGCGGGAGAAAGAGAGAATGCTTAGCTAGAGACATCAAGAGCTAACACTTCAGAGAGATATGAGGACACAGAAGAAATGGAGACGGAAAGATACTCAAGAGAGCAAGCAAGAGTTACGCAAGGCCTCTTAAAGAATCACAGTTTTGCACCCTTATCCATTTGGACACCTGTGCCTACCATGACCCAAAAACATGCTACGACCCTTTCAACATGATTCATGTCAATGCATTCAACTCTACAGAGACAAACATCAAGCATGAGCATTAAATCTAGCCCTAATGCAACTTTTAAATAAGGGGTTCTTGATGTTAACTCTTGCATTTACTATTCAGTTTCATGTGGGAACCATCTTCTGATGAGGGAACTAAAAATTTTCATTATTTTTACATGAATACTGATGTTATGAGGTGTCTTTTGCAACTGGTACCTATGCACAGCAAAATTAAAACATTCTTTTTAACATTAAAACTTTGAATTTAAATAAAGAATAAAACAATGTTTCTTGAAGAAATAGACCCAATTTTAACATTTGCATTTGTGTAACATTTACATTAGTGTATTTTTGTTCTTCTGACTAAATTGTGAGGATAAAAATGACTGTTGTTTGGCAAAAAAAATACCATACCAGAGTCTTTTTGGTGCAAAAAGCACTAGTCGTTAAAGCACTAGTCGTTGTCTGTGCACTTTTATGATAGGATCTGACAAAAGAAAGTTTACTATGAAAAACAATTTGGTTTTATGAAAAATGAATTAGTTTACAATCTTGAACAACTGCAAGGTGATTTGTTCGCATTTTCTATCATTTCCTAAATAATAAATACAATTCAATTTCTGAAGTATTTTTAATACCTACTTGTGACCAATGCATTTCAATGACTTTCCCAGTTATTTGTGATTATTGGTTAACACATTTTAAGTGCACTTTGTATAGATTTCTCTCACAATAAATATGATATTTAACACTCAACATCATTAAAAATATGAATGAATGAATAAAAAATATTTAACTTAATAAATTTTAGTCCTTTTTAGTCCTGGAAAATACTCCACCATTTTGTGGGAACCCTGCTGTTTATTGCGAACAATTCCTACTTTCTACTTCCGTCACAAAACCTTCCTTTCGTGATGCAACCTATTATGCTTTTCATCTCACGCATGTTTTGAAGCCCCGATGTTGTTCATTTTACATTTTGACCAGTTTTAAATTAGTTTTTCCAAGGCTCAAAAGACCCTTGATTGACTACTGCTTTCCAGCTTGATTAAAAGACACACAGATGGATGAAATATCCCTCTGTACGACAGCCTGAGATACTGACAGAACAGCTGCGTCTAATGAACGCTCTGTTCAGGGTTTCTTTAAGACAACACAAGCCAAGGGCATCAAGGACTTGTGCGCAAGTATGCAAAACACACTTGCATCTTTCTCGAAAGAGTGAAAAAATGAAGGGATACACCAGGGAGAAGATGCAACATGAGAGCGAGGGGGGATGTGATAAAAGAAAAAAGTCTCGAATGTGGAAAAAAGGACACTGAAAGCATGTTTATTCGAACTCTTTCAGCACAGGAAAAACGCCCAGCCGGAAAATTGTGTATTCTGAACCTCAAAATACAGTATTAAAGACTCTCTCCGCAAGAACGGAGAGGAAAAGTCAAGTTGAACTTCAGGAAAACAAACCAACAGAATACCAAGTCATTTCAACAGCATTTTGATTTGGATCAAGGATGTTATGCTTGGTTTTCACGTCTTTTAGTCGACTGCTGTCAGTTGTTCTTGTTAAAACCTTGATTTCAATGTACATTTATCCTTCTATCTATTGAATAAAAGCATGGCACATATACTTCAGCATTATCTCATTCACGTACATCATCCCTGACGATTCTCTGGAGGATTTACTTCATCACCAAGTGCTTCTGAAACGCTCTGCTCCATTATAAAGAGCCTGTTGTGCGTTTAAATGCGGCAAGAGCGAGATCCAGTGAGACAAAGCACACAGCACATGATTCATCTTTCTCAATGACATCATCCTGAATGTCTTCAGCTGACGTGAATAACAACATCTCCCCCAAGAGGTCAAAAACGGATCTACATTTAAGTTCCTTCATATTGCACCCATAGCGAGTTTGTACTGTAAAATCAAGCATAAAATCTAGTTTGCAAGACACTTATTGGGCCTAAATGTCAATCAAACTGATGGATCACAATTTTATCTTCACAAAACCCATATATGGCAAGCATCAAGTTATATTTTGGTAAAAAACTGCCAAAATGACCAAACCTGACCATGCTAAATTGAATCCAGACCATGTGTCAAAAAAATGACCAACAAACTGCTTTGAATCTTCTGAATTCAACTATATCAAGCCTATACAAAACATATTAAAAATTACTTCTAAAATATATTAAAAAGAAAAGATTATTCGGCCGAAAATAGCAAAAAAAGCTCTTTCGGTGTTCGGTCAAATAAGCGAAAAGACCGAATAATATGTTAAAACGTGTTCAGTGTTAAGTAAATATTTTAAATTGTTGTTTTGTAATTGATTCTTTATTTGAAAAGCAAGACAAAATAGTAAAAAGCACATTTTGGCCATTTCATTTATGCAATGGTGAAAAAAATGGCAAAATACATGGTGAAAAAAAATGGCAAAATACATGGTGGAAAAAATGTGAAAAACCATGTTCGGTATTCGGCCCAGTGTTTAATTTTGTTCGACTTCGCCCAAGAATTTTCATTTCGGTGCATCCCTAATTTCCAGATACAGAAATATTTTAACAAAATATTAACGTAATGTTTGAACAGCATTTGTGGCATAATATAGTTTACCAAATAATAAATTGATGCCTAAAATATATTACACAAATATAATTATACGCATATGAATACATACGAAAAGACGACTAATATAATTTTAACTGTGATGCCTTGTTTTATCTGTAAGTAATGCAAAATAATTTATAAACCTCCAGATACAAAAATATTTTAACAAAATATTAATGTTTTCATTTCGTATTTGTTAAATAATATTGTTTACCATATAAAATTATTCCTAAAACATTTAATAAAACACAGTTATAATAATACACAAATTTATTGAATGCACATGAAAAGAAAAAATTAAATACAGTTAATTAAGTGTGTTACGGTAATATTTTTTTTGGTTTTTATAATTTTTTAAATATTTTAAGAGTATATTTATATAAAAAACAGAAAATTCATTGCTTTAATATCCTATAATTACATGAAAATGTACTAAATACACATGACAAGAAAAAGTCAAGTCATTTTTTGGTAAAATACTACCAAAATGACCAAATCTGATCATACCTTATCACTTCTTTCATTCAATAACGAAATGCCTTTAGCTGAAAATTGAGTGTTTAATCTTGTCATTTTACATTATTGACACTATTTTCCTATTTTGATATTGGAAAGTTGCTTTGACACAATCTGCATTGTTAAAAGCACTACATAAATAAAGGTGACTTGACTTGACTTATCTATTTTATCCGTTAAAAAAAATGGCTAACAAACTCCTCTGAATCTTTTGAACTCAACTAAACGCACATATACAGCGAATATAGGATGCTCACCAGGACTTTGGCTGGCCGAAATGCAGGTAGTTGATGCTATAGAGGTCCATGTCCTCCGTGTGCCAGGCGAAGGTGGTTTTCCACATGCCGAAGTACAGGTATGGCGTGTTGACTCCCTCGATGACGATCCCACACTCCTGCTCCACCATGTCCAGAAGAGTGTTCAGATGGCCGATGTTCCACTCCGTGATGTCCTTACGAAGAAAATACAACATAAACACATGCATATGACTAATAACCAGGGTTATTATAGAAACTAAAACCATAAAAAAAAAATCATACTTGTTACTTAAAATACAAATCATTTATATCAGTCTAACTGTCAAACACTAATCACAGTAAAGGTGACTAACCGGGTCATAAAGGGACCCGCTGATATCAGCACCGTAAATGGGCGACACAAACGTCAAGTTTTTCCAGTACTTTCTTTCCAGGTCATCAAAGTCCTTGTGTTGAGGGGTGCAGTACCTGAGATCGGTCAAGAAAATACAAAGTTCAAGTATAAATTAAGCTTGAAGGACCAAAGAAAAACTGGCTGTAGTAAAAGCACAAATTTTTTAAACTTAGTCTTACATTTACATACAAACATTCACTATTCTGTCAATACTTTTGAAAAACACCACCAAAAACAGTGATTTATTCGTAAATTTTAGTCATGTTACTGACACGAAGGTCCAGGTAAGAGAGGACAAACTTTACAAAGAAACCACATTGTATATGTTATAAAAATTGGCTTTGATCAAACAAAGCATACTTTTTACTATTGGCCAGTTTGCGATATTCTCCGACCGTCATGGACTTCTTCTGGATGTTGTATTGAGTGAAGAGTCCTGATTGGCCGGTCACCACTTGCATGATGGGAGCAGGAATGACCATCTCTTCAATGGTCTCGTAGGAACGCCGCGGCTTCCACTCCTTCGGCGGAATAACCTTAAATAAAAACGCATGAACTTTAACAACTGTGATCGACAACTGTACAATTAGACAACTGATACAAGAATTTCATTGTGTTTGTTCAAGTCCTCAGAAAACAAATCTTGTTATTAAGAATATATGTATAAATGCATTTACAGACCTTTTATTCAAGGTTAATTTATAAATATATTATTGTTCATTGTTAATTCATGTTCACTGAATAATACATTAATGTTAATTGATACAATTTGAAATGTTAAAAGAAATCTTAAATCAGGATATGTAGAAATTAGCATTAACCAAGATGATTAAATAGCATTGAAGTATTATGTATTGTAATTTTATGTGCATTCTTTGATTTTAATGATTAGCAAAGAGTTTGGAGAAGTTTGATAAAAAGATTAACATTTAAAAAAGTAAATATTGTTTAGTGATACAAATCATACACAACTGTACACACACACACACACAATGAAAACAAATAAGAAAATTGCTAACTTTTATAAAAGGTTTTTTGACATTTGAAAAAAAAATCTTGTACAGTAATAATAATTTTTTTTTTTAACAGCCAGTGATGATTCGATATCTACAGTACTGATATAAAGCTAATATAGGCTATGTACACACATAATTTAATGAAAGCAAATGAGAAAACTGCTAAATTTTGTGATTAATAAATGCTGTAAAAGTATTATGTATTGTACTATTATGTATTGCAATTTTTTGCGCATATGTTCATTTTAATAAGTAAAGAGTTTGGAGAAAATAATTTAGAGAAAAAGTTTATTTAACATTTAAAAAAGAAAATATTGTTCAATAAACATTTTTTTCCAATGGCCAATGTGATACTGAAATGTACAATACCGATATAAAACATATGTGTACATACATAATTTATTGAAAACAAATAAGAAAATTGCTAAATTTTGTGATTTTAATTATATATTGCCTTTAATTATATTAGCTTAATTTTTACTAAATTGAGCTTTGAATTAAATGTAATTGTATTTTACAATTAACGTATTGTATTATTAACATTAAAAACAAAACGCTAGTTTACAATATTAATGTCATTGTTTTATAAAAAATAATCCACTTAAGGTCATGTGGGCAAATCTTTTCAGTAAATTATATAAGTTAACATTAGTTAATGCAGTGAAACAAGAAATTACAATAAATAATACTTTTACATCATTTATTCACCTAGTTTTATGTCAATTCTTTTAATTATATTAGTTTAACATTTCAAGTTGTATACATTCATTTTAATTAATTTTGAATGAGCATGAATTAACAACAGCATATTTATAAATTTATATTAATCTAGCTTTATATACTGTCAAAAATGATGTTTATTGTTATTCATGACAATTACAAATGAGTAATTAAACTTTATTTTTTAAAATTTAAATCTAAACAGCTTAAATCAAACTTCCATTTAATTTAAAATTTAACTCAAATCAAACTTCCATTTAATTTAAAATTTAAATTTAGCTCAAATCAAACTTCCATTTAATTTAAAATTTAAATTTAACTCAAATCAAACTTCCATTTAATTTAAAATTTAAAATTTAACTCAAATCAAACTTCCATTTAATTTAAAATTTAAATTTAACTCAAATCAAACTTCCATTTAATTTAAATTTATGCTAAATCAAACTTCCATTCGATACCTTTGCCAGACCGGCACGATGAGCTCCTTGGGTCTCGATGTAAGCGATGTACTTCCCAAAGTCCTTGAACTCCTCCATGGTGGGTCTGAAGGTCATGATCTTGTTGGCCGCTGGAGAAGGAGGTGCTGGGGCCGGTTCTGGGATCGGTAGTTCTGGTGTGAGTTCTGGTGCTGATGGTTCTGGCTTTATTTCTGGGTTCAGGGTCGGTTCTGCACAGAGTTCCTGGGCCAGATCTGAAACCAGTTCCAGGCGTGGCTGCGGGTTCAAATCCAGGGTGGGCTGGACTGGGGAATCTTGAGCGACGTCTGCCTGTGGAGTGATGTCTGGAGCCGGTTCAGGCTCAGGGTTCAGGTCTGGAGGTAAAGCCGGGTCCATGACTGCAGGTCAGCTAATGCTGCGGACACAAATAAAAAAACATCACAAATCAATAACAACACCACTATTACAATTATTAAGTATAAAACTAACTTTGTTTTTGTTAAATTCACTCAATCATAAAGGAATGTTTATAGTCATGGAATAACTTTCCTGTAAAGGTTTTATTTTAAGTTTCAATTTATATGAGTGTTTATGAAAAAGCGAATTAATTTGTCCAGAAATACCAAAAATGTAAAAATAAGCCTGAGAGTAACTAAAAAGTTGAAAAACTAATTGTAAGCTTAAGTATAAAACTAATTTATGAGTCAATGTAACTTTTTTTTTTCAATTCAGTCAATCATACATCATAGTAGATAACTGATGAATATCTTGAAGTCCGTGAAGTTTTTATTTTTTCACATCAATATCTCAATATGTACATACATGTAAACATTTATACATTTTAGGATAATAATAACAACAATGCAAAAAATTGGCTTGAAATGAACATCACTATCAGAAACCTGTTTTTCAAAAGTTAACAAAAACAACCAAATTCATATTTTTCAAATTAAAACATTTAAAAGCATTTAGAGAAAAACTGCTGAATTGAACTAAAAAGTTGAAAAACTAGTAAATTATAAACTTAAATATGAAACTAAACTTTATTCTGTTAAATTCGCTCAATCATAAATGATTGTTCGTAGCTGAAGAATAACTTTACTGTAAAAGTTTTATTTCCAAACATCAATATTTTAGCTTTCAATTTATATGAATGCATGAAAAAGTGTATTTTTCAAGTATTTACAGACAGAAATACAAAATAAGTACTTAAAAATAAGTCTGAGATTAACTAAAAACTTAAAACTAATACAGAGATCAACGTAAAAAAAAAAAAATCTTCAATTCAGTCAATCATAAACGATAGTTGGTCTTTGCTGTGAATTTTTATTTTGTTTTTTTTTAACATCAATGTTTTAATGTCTATGAATGCATATGGGAAAGTTTCACAAAAATGACAAAAACAGCCTCAATTCATAATTATATTCAAATTATAACATTAAAACCTAC
The DNA here is from genome assembly GCA_021397915.2 of Tor tambroides. Classification (NCBI taxonomy): domain Eukaryota; kingdom Metazoa; phylum Chordata; class Actinopteri; order Cypriniformes; family Cyprinidae; genus Tor; species Tor tambroides. The sequence goes on along the minus strand of JAFVLL020013355.1, from coordinate 3,045 downwards.
TGTTCAGGGATAAACAGTCCTGAAATTAACTGAAAAGATGAAAACTATAAACTTATCTATCGATAAAACCTATTAATAATTTTTTTCTTCAATTCAGTCAATCATGAATCATAGTTGAGGAATAACTCAACTCTCATTAAACTGTGAAATATTTATTTTCTAGCATGCATATTTTAGGTTACAGTTCATATGAATATATACAGGAAAACATACATTTAAGAACCTGTAATTAGTTGCCTTTTCACAAATTTTAATCGTATTTATATCTTCAATAGTTCATTTTGAAAGGCTCTGCAATGTGACAAATTTATTTTTCAAGAATAAATATCTCAATATGAACTATTAAAAATCTGCATGAATACAATAGAAAATAGAAACACATTGTTTTAAGTATTTGTTTTTATTTAAGAGGACTTACAAACCACAAGCCATGAAGAAATGTATGATAAAAAAGCAATGTTTGATAAAAAGGAAATTATTTTATTTATTTTTTTAAAATATTTTATTTTATATTATATTTTATTTTACATTTTATTATATATTTTATTTTATTTCATTTGGAAAAAGAACCTGCTCTGAACAGGCCAATTACCAAAGAGCCAAAAGCGAAAATCTCACAGACATTATTACAGTCACCGAGCTGAAATCCTCGTCTGACCTGTTGCGTTGCACACGCTTTCATCAGAAACACACAAACCATGAGCCCAACAACCACAGGAATGATGAAAACACTCTACAGCCATGAAAAAAAAAAAAAAAAAACCTGGATCTTTGCATGATTTTGCATAAGAAATCCGATTATTGTGCACAGCAATAATAAAGATACGCCATTGAATTTACTAATGCAATCTGTATGGACTGAATTTGAATGTTCTAGCAATGGAAATATTCTTTAAAGCACATTTTGAAACAAAGCTGCTATTTTGAAGTAGAGTAATACAAATTTAAAATGAGTATTACAGATCTAAAGAGGGATATAAATACATTTTTGCACACAATGAAGTTGCCAACCATGCTACAATAACAAAATGGCAAACTAAATTAAATTAAACTAAACTAAAATATCTGAAATACACAGAAGAGTTAGTTAGCTATCAAAGATTCGGGCAGCCGTGATGCTTTGCATGATATTTTCTTATGCATAAGTAGATTTTAGTGACAATTCGCTCAAGGCATTAATATTCAAATGGCATGGAAATACTTTCATTGCAAATATACAGAATTCTTGCAACTAGCTAAATAAAAATTAATATTAATAAATAATGATAGTTTCAATAATGGCTAGAAAGCAAATAGAGGCAGTGGATTAGTTTTTCCCTTTGCTTGTCACTTCTTGAAAACAGAAGTTGTCCAAACCAAGCATAAAAACTGATTTCACGCTCTCTCTGGACAGCCGTCACCATTTTTTATTTGATTATATTTTAATATCTACGCTATAGTCTGCATGGTACCATGAAGATCATGCATGCATGAATGAAATAATCAATAACTGCATAAAAATTCATCCCAGTTCACGTACAAACCAAGCAGACATGCATTACATCACTGTCTCAGCAATGGATGCTCTGCAGTGAATGGGTGCCGTCAGAATAAGAGTCCAAACAGCTGATAAAAACATCACAATAATCCAGTACATCAATTAACATCTCGAAAAGCCAAAAGCTGCGTGCAGATTTCTCTCCTGAATCAGATCAGACGACTTTTTCACTGCAGGAAGCGTTATTATGGATTATGAGTTCGTTCTTTAGTTACAAACGTCTTAATGATGGATTTGTTCAGTAGCTTTTGTCTTCTCAAGATGTTATTTGATGGACTGGAGTGGTGTGCATTACTGTGATGTTTTTATCAGCTCTCATTCTGACGGCACCCATTCACATCCATTAGTGAGCAAATGACAGAATGCTACATTTCTCCGAATCTGATGAAGAAACAAACTCGGATGACCTGAGGATGATTAAATTTTAAGCAAATATTCATTTTTGGGTGAACTACTCCTTTACAAAAAAAAAAAAAAAAAAAAAAATCAATAGCTACATGCAAAATGCATCGCTTATATTTAATTGAATTAGATACTACTAAAGCCTCTGTGTTACCATAAATATTACGCATGCATGCAATAAATAATCAATAATCACGTTTTCATAGCTTAAGACAGTTTTCTATCACTAACTTTCGCTTACTGTAGTTTATTGCATATTAAAAATATGCTTGATGCTTAACCATAAAGACCATCCACGCATGAAAGAACGAAAGAAATGCCCAATCGATGTCAAATGCATGTTAAATTCCCAGTGTTCAGCTCAGCTCAAGTTCAATCAGCATGAGATATGAGGTTTAAATGGCCTTTGTGTATGTGTGCAGCCTACAGCAGAATACATCATGGCTACCAAAGTGAAATGCATGGAAAAACCACACGGGAAGCGATTGAAATAACACATATACATCACATACTGTGGCTTACAGATCAAATGCACGCCTGTATTCAAGTGCAAACGCTTTAGTGTGCTTATATTTCTCACCAGAAGCGTTTATGCTCCTGATTTGACAAGCATATCAACACAGCTGCTCTGTAACATCACAAATAACAATAAAAACTCCTCCAGCGTCCGCGGACTCGACCCGAAAGCGCTATAGAGATAGTATAAATCGCGTTACCTCCTGCTCTGGGTCGTTTCTTGCTCTTTTTTCGCTGTTTTCTTCTCGATTCTATCCGTTTTCTGGATTCCAAAGGCTCGGTTGTGTTACAGCAGCGCTGGGCCGCGTCTCCGCCCACTGCAGCGTGACGTGTGCCGTGATTGGCTGGATCGCACCAAAGCGTAGCCTCTCATTGGATGGCGCGCTCGATTGACGGCTCAACCGGCCTATAGCCTTGTGTTTGTGCATTCTACTATCACGGAAATCACGTACTTCACGTAATAATAGTGTGTCTTCCGGTATAAGATACTTGACTTTTAATTTCTCTTAATGCCAAGGGTTTAAGAAACAGTGTAAAGCGCAAAGCCCTCTTTTTGTTTGTTAAAAACCACGGATCAGACTTTTGCTTTT
>JAFVLL020013354.1:0-12621 GCA_021397915.2 Tor tambroides | reverse complement strand
GCCAAGCCCCGGCCACACGTCTGCAGTCACTGGGATGTGCTTGAAATCTTAAAGTACTCAAGATGAAATAATTAATTGCTACAGGCCAAGTATTCTCACCCAAGTAATTCCACACATCATCTATTACGTGTTTATTGCTTAGAGGTCTTCAGCTGCTGAAACAATGTCCAGCTTATGTTGAGCTCATTCTTGACGTGAGCACTCTACAGCATAGGTTATAAAGCTCCGGAAAGGAAAAAGCAGGCCTTGATGGAGCAGGTGTACATTCCTCAGAAAGAAGAGCCAAGAACCCTTCAGCGCAAAGAGGTTAAATGGTTCCTTACAAGTAAGAGAGCACATGTCATGTGTCATGCTGAAAAATGATGTCTGTGGATAGGAGTATCAGGAATAACAACATTACGATGTCGGAAAGTGGACTAGTCAGAATTCCATCGCTGCGGCTGATAAACAGGTGCAAGGAGAGAACGTGAAAAGGAATCCGTTAGAAATGATGGAAATAACTTTTGATTATGGTATGAGTCTCCAATAATGCTTCTAAACGCTTAAGGAGTCTTCTGATTTATGGCTCAAGTATCAGATCAAGCTGTTATATGTTAGATATGACAGTAAAACAGCAAGATACTGCAATTCATTTAAACCAATGAAGCAGAACCAGAGAAATTATGTAAAGGAATAGTTCACCCTCAAGTTGTTCCAAACCTTTCTTTCCTCTGTGGAACACAAAAGATGATATTTTGAAAAATGTCTCAATGCAATGAAAGTCAATGGGATCCAATGTTGTTTTGGGAACATTTTATAAATATCTTAGAAATGAAGTCAGAAATTATGGCACAATTGTTATTTTTGGATGAACTTTCACTGAATCTGTATAGAAACATGCATTGTTAACTAAGCCAAGACCCTAAACTCGAAAACTCCTCCACATTGTCATTCTACATTTATTACAACAGTGTGAGTCTACAGCCTTGAGTCTTTCTAGAGAATGCACAAAGCAGACGAACAAAACCCAGAGACTTGAGAAATTAGATTAAGTGTATCCTGTTTCATCTCCTCTAAAAATCTTCCAGCACATATTTGAGAAGATGGTCAAGCCCTTGCAGCTGTTCATTAGAGAGGCAGGCTACAGGAAACCGTTAAGGATGGGTTCTTCCAGCCATGTTAGCAGGAAAAACATCATGCCATTTGTATTTTGGCTAACATGCCCAAACTTGATCTCTTCTCTATAGATTAAACACATGTCCAGATATTAATCATATTAGCCATTCACCTACCATTTAATGCGAGTATAACAGTGTGTAAAAATATTGAGTCAACCCACAAAATGGAGGACCCTTAACAAAATACCAAGCATATCTAAACTCATTTTACAAAGGGACTTCTTTGTCTATTCTATGAGTGAGTCCAAACTTAGGGGGGTCAGATACCCCAACCCTCAAACCTTTGAAAGTCTTTGTGGGGCTTTCAAGGGGAGGTCACATGATAGCTCTGCATGACTGTTTTCTAAGGGACCTCCACCTTTGGTCAAGTGCTTTGAAACCAACATGCTATTGTTATTTTACTGGCCATGACAAGGACAAAGGGCCGACTGACCGGGACACACACTCTCACTGTAATGGTATATGGCTGGGAAATTCACTCATTTCTATGCTTCTTAATGTGATCTTTGAACTGCATGGCTGACCACAGTATCTTCTATACATGAACACAACTTATCAATACAGAACTCGCTGGGTCTGTGGACAAAGGACAAGAACTTGCTTTGTAGAAGAAAAACGCTAAGATGTTTTTCACTCAGGTTTTTAATAATGATCAATAGGAGAATGTCTATTTTAGGAACAGGCCTTTGAAATTAGAAATTATTCTCCTATCTCACCTGGGTAATGCAAGCAATGTTTGCTTGAGACAGAAGCTCATTAGCAGGTGAAAATCAACTCAGATAAAGATATAATCACTTTTGCTTCATTTAAGATTTATTTATTTTGTTCCAATGTGCACTTTCTAGTTCAGTTTAAATGGTCCTGTGGAATGACAAATATATGGAAATACAAATATTGTATGCAATCTCTCAAAAGAGGTCATAAAATTACATGTTTAAATTGTTTAAAATAGAATATAGTACATCACACCCTAGGATGTGTCAACTAACTACAAATACATTTAAAAATAAGAATTATAATAGTGCAATAAATACAAATTTGATACCCTCAAAGATTTGGGGACACTAAGGTTTTTATTTCCACATTACTTACAGTCAAATACGAGTGAAATGTGAGCATTCTGTCATTCTCATTACATCTATAACAGTATTTTCAGACCTACCGGTAACATTGATGGATCATAAACCTAAACAATTAAAGAATTTCATCTTTACAACTTACTGTGGTTTGACTACCATGTGCAACATTTACTCTGCATAAACAAATGCATGAGGGAGAATACCACCAACCACTACCCATTAAATTTATTATGTGACTGTTTATTCACATATCATATCACCTCAAAAACATATTCACACAACGGCAACAATGTGACCGAGGTCGCAGTTACTGTTCTCAGAATCACCCACGATGCACTTGGATGACTTTATTCCATCATGAAATTCAAACTATAGAGAGTGAATAGTACAAAAATCAACTCCACTGGCTGTGAAATTGAAGAGGGCATGAATGCTGACATCATTGTATCACTGGCGTAAGAGCAAAAACAAATAGCAGGAGGGTGGGGCGAGGTTAGGGGTTAGAGCACCTTCAGTTTCAAATGCGTACCACCCAACAATGGAGCCCCTCAGGCATTCAGCACAGGTGTGACCTGGATTTGATAAAAAAAAAAAAAAAAAAACCTTAACTTCTTACCCAGAGTAAATAATGCCAAAGCTGTCCAGGTGCACCTTTTGTTTGTGTGTGACTTTTGGCAGCGGGGCAACTTTCGCAACACCAATGAGGAGGAAAAGTACATTGAGCTGAGTGCTTTATGAGCTCAGCTGATTGAAGAGATAACACTAAACACAGGACTCAAGAACGCCCTGCCTGGATGGTGCTGATAACAACTTAAATGACAGTAGCACTTGCTTTGCCCCTGTTTTTGACCAAATCTGAGCCCATGATTAAGTTAAAACACAATTGCACCTTTTTCAGTGAAATGCCACATCAGTGGATTTAAAACAAGTTGGAACATTCATTGCACACTCTGTTTGAACAACTGACACACGCAAGTCAAACAGAACTTGTTTGATGGTTAATGGTTTTCTCACTGGTTTCAATCATTTCAAGCTGTTTTTATCATGTTTACCACTTTAGCTTTATAGTTCAGTCAAGACGGTTTCCAATCACAGTTGTCCATTATTTATACTGCATTATTTGTATTATTTATACTGCAACTTAGATACAGATTTTTTAAATTTTTTTATGACCTGGGAAGCCAAAAAAAAAAAAAAAAAAAAATCAAACTGGAACAATTCTGTAAATAAATTATGCAAATAACTGATAACACCTAAACATGCTTTTTAAATTTGAAACAATTATGCTAACATGAAAACATGTTATTTTCATGTAAGAAAAAAGAAAACTATGAATATGGATTATGAATACATATCTCTTCTTATGCACTTGCAAAGGAAAGCCTTTTGAGTAGGATCTGTCAGCATAACATTGCTTGTGCTACGCCACAGTACATTTCTCTCATATTTATGAATGCAAGAAAGATTTTTTTCTGCACTAAAGGAACAACTTGTACTCTTTATATCAGCCTCAATTATACTGGGTTATGACTCTGAATTGGGGCTTTAAAATAGCACTGTTTACAAAGTCAACAATTAGTGGGAAAGTCTGTCAGCAGTCGCTGGCTCAGCTTGCTGTGTGCTCTTCATTTGATCGTAAACTCACACATCCCACTGGGGTTAGTACAAGAGGGTCAGGTAAAACACTTGTTTTCTATCTGGTCGTGACAAGGTGAGTGCAGAAAAACATTTAGTCTCCTGGCTGGCCAGAACAAATATGACTATTGTAACGGGGCTGACGAGACGTGAGACGTGCGGATCCATATGCAAAGCTTTATTGGAAAACATGGTCGGAACAGGCAGGGTCATGAAACAGCAGACAGGTATAGCAGAGGTAAGACACAGCAATCCGTGGAGCAAGCGAGGGTCGGCGATCGGCGAACAGGATCCAAAGGGGCAAGGCAGAGAGATAATCCAGAGTCGAGAGCAATAATCCAAACGAGGTGCGAACAGAGTCCAAACGGCAAGGCGAAGGGTTAATCCAGGAAACGCAGGCAGGGTCAGACAAGGCAAGATAACAAGACAAGACTAAGACTACGACTATGACTAGACAAAGGCTCCGTAATGATGCTATCTCTAGGAGAGGGATAAATGCAATACAAAACTCGGCAAACATAAACACGGGATGGCACGGTAAAGCAGCTAGCTCTAGGAGAGTGCTATACGCAGATCAATACACGGCCCTGAAACAGAGAATGTCCATGGTTTAAATAGTGTGTGTGAATGAGTGATCAGTGGGATCAGGTGTGTGTCGTCAGTGCAATGGATTGTGGGAAATGCAGTCCAGTGTGCAATGTGGTGTAAGAGTCCGTGTGGTGAGTTGGTGACATCTGGTGGCGAATAAACGGAAGAGCAAGGCCAGGATTCATGACAACTATAGTTTACCGTCTTCCTCTCTTTTGCTCTGTCTTTCTGAAATCAAATCATGGTTTACATGCAATTTTCTTAAAGTTAATAGTGCAAAGACTGAAATTTTATTAGTAGGAACTAAATCAAAACTGCGTAATTGTGGAAGTTTTACACTGACTATCGACGACTCTGTTATCTCTCCTTCTTTCCAAGTCAAGAGTCTGGGTGTCATCCTTGACAGTACTCTGTCTTTTGAGGCACATGTAAATAATATTACACGGTCCGGCTATTACTATCTGCAATATTAATCGTCTTCGACCATCTCTTTCTGTTAATGGTACTGCTGTCCTCGTGCATGCATTAGTTACCGCTCAAATTGACTACTGTAATTCTCTGCTCAGTGGTGTTTCACAGAAACTAATTCATAAACTTCAGATGGTTCAGAATTCAGCAGCTCGGATCATTACACGAACAATGTTGAATGAGCATATTACTCCAGTTTTAAGGCACCTTCATTGGCTTCCAATCAGATATCGAATTCAATTTAAGATTTTACTTTTTACTTATAAGGCGCTTCATAATCTAGCACCTTCATATCTGAGTGAACTTCTTCATGTATATGTACCTACCCGATCCCTCAGGTCTTCTGCTTCTGTGACTCTTGTCATACCATCTGTACGTTTCACTACCATGGGAAGCAGAGTCTTTAGTTGTATTGCTCCGACGATTCGGAATACTTTACCTCAAGATATACGTAATAGTCTTATTCTTTCAATTTTTAAGTCACATCTTAAAACTCATTTTTTTTAGATTAGCCTATCCTGAGTGATTTTAGTTATGTTATTGGGTATTGATTTTTTGTATTATTGTTTATTGTGGTGTTGTTTTTTTCCCTCTGTTTAATTATGTATTTTATTATTGGAAGGTGTCCTTGAGTGTCTTGAAAGGCGCCCACAAATAAAATGAATTATTATTTATTATTATTATTATTATTACATTCCACTTTCATTTATTTCTCTGGTCTTAAGTTGCACTGACACAGATTTATTAGAATTCTGTAATGCTTCCACCATTTGACCCATGAAGCAGTTATAATAAACAATTTCTCCTGAGTAGGAGGTAAAAATCCCCAAACAAGATCTTTTTATCCCAGATTTACCAAATGAAACAAGGTTCTTTTGGACAGAAGTCTCTTCTATTAAGGATTTCAGAACACAAGTCCATGACACATGGTGATCAGATGTTTGTCTTGGATATTGTTGATAAGGCTCCAAATCAAACTGTTATAACACATAGACAGACCATGTACAATTATCATTTAGTTGAATTATGGGCATGACTTACAGTACATGGACTAACTGTCATTTTTCATTTTATATTTCAGTTTTTCCCGGTCTCATCAATACAACGGCATCATTTCATTTCAAATTTAGTATGAACAAAGTCTGGATTTCAGTCAAAAACAACTGGACTTTGTTGTTGTTGTTTCACTGTACGTTAACAATATAGCTGCTTGAATGAGGGAGAACAAACCTCAGCAATAAACATTAACTGAAAAAAAGTCAATTTCAACCTGCAATAATAAAGACTGCCTCAGTAAACTGGTTTTAGGGGTTTGGATTAGGATTTCTCCTATTTGCAACTATTAAACAAATGTAATGATTGACCAATCAAAATGTTTCAAAATGATTGAACAAGAGCCATAAATCAAAGCTGACCAAAACATTTAAATCAATAAATCCTACTAAAGCATCTGGACTGTGTTCACAAACTGCAAGTTTGTCATGTTGTTGTTCAGTATGACAAATGCAGTACAGCAGTAGACTAGATTGTCTATATGCTAGAAAGTTTACCGATTGTCAAGGGTTTCCTGTGGACCAATTAGTTGTGGAAAATCTGAAATAACAACTTTAAAGTCATCATACATCTTTATTGAGCAGAACCTGAAATGCTGTCAGGTCCAAAGGTGCCGAAGTAATGCTAAAATTTTCACCAGCATCTCCAGAAGTTTATCTCAATTTGCTGGATTTCAAACGTTAGTAATGAAAGTAGCTCAAGATAAATTAATGTTTCGTGTTTACACAAACTGTGGATCACTATAAGGAGCTCTGCAGTCTACAAACACAGCAGGTACACACATGTTAGCAAGTGGTGAAAGGATATATAAAATCACCAGAGATGGCTGTAGTTATAGACAAACTTAAACAAAAAAATGAATACAATTAGTCAGTTATTGAATAAACTGAACTGCTAGAGTATGTTATTTACTGAAGTCTGGTTATAGTTAGTCCACTTGAACAAACAAGGGAATGGTTTATATGATTTACCTACTCATTGTTTCTTCCTAATGAGTAGATAAAAAACACCATTCCTTCTGCCTGTTCCCAGACTATACTCAAATGATTTATTCATTCATTTAAACAGCCTTGTAAAAACTAGAACAACTGATATTGTTTGGAGCAATACAACAGCCTAAATGTAGGGGGCCCAACTGATGACTGCTAGTGTGCATGATGAGTCTTCTCTGAGACAGGAGGCTGAAGTGGCAATAAAGCAAGGTGTGTGAGAGAAGGGGGTTACCCTCCTGAATTTGACAGTGTGGATTGTGTTCCAGTCCTAATGGAATTGCAGAAATATTCTGGGGAATCCCATTACGTAGCAAATGGAGTGCTGTAATAATGTACTCACAGTCATTTCCCCACTGCGGTTGGCCTCCTCCCGCTCCGCCAGGGCTCTCAGGAAGTTATCTTTGAGTTCCTTTCCTGTACTTGCCAGCTTCCTGGAAAAGACAACATTTAAACAGTTTGAAATGTCTCTTAAAAATCTCTTTCATGCCTAAATGTTCTGAGTTTAATTTGTTCTGTACAGGCAAACACTGATGCTTACTTTTTGATATTGATGCATTTTCATACACCCAAAAAGCGAAGTGATTAAATAAAATTATTTCAGAAATCCACCGAAGTACTACGATATGACAGTACTTATGAATTTGGATGCATTTCTTTTTATCTTTACCTCAGTGAGTCAAATCACCATTTAAAAGTGAGATCTATCACAAGAATATTTGTCTTCAAGAAATGCATCCAAAATATTTGAGAGAAACAAATCCTGCTCTGACTCAAATTACAACTGAACTGTAAAATACTCCAAACACCTACAAGCATTGTAACAATGATACAGGTTATAAAAATATCCAGAATATTGAGTTACATTAAAATGATGAAATACGCTGCCTGAAAAATGTAAATAATCTCAAGGAGTGATTTCCGGCAAAATGATATCTTCATAAAATAAATCATACTGCCTCCTCCCTAAAACTGCTGGTAATTGATCACAGTGGGAATTGCTATTGAATAAATCCTCTCTTGAATTATTATCTCTGTCATTTCAGGAAGGTGTTTTCTCTCTCTCTGTGTGCTATTTGGCCTGTTTCCATGAAAGCAAAGATTTGGAAAACTCCAGCCTGTACACCTGACATAACACTCATTGGCATTCATCTCTCAGACGTTTCACAGTGCAGTACCAGCAATAGCGCCTTGTCACCCACCCCAAATTTGCTCAACATTCATAATGTCTGCACTATGCCCGCAGAATCATCTGCCTGCCAGTAAACAAGTATTTGAGAACTACTTTTTTTTTTTCCTCTCAGGTTCGCAGGGAGCAAAAACAGGTGAAAAGGGCAGCAGAGACTACCCTCTCCTCACATCACAAAAAAATGTAACAAACTGCCTCATTTAACCTATCAAACTTGGTCTGCTCCCTACAAAAAAAACGTCAAATGTTAAAGGAACAGTTTGTCCAAAAATGAAACTCACCCTCATGATTTGTATCAAGCACAATGTTCAGACGGCTATTTTCCATACAATAAAAGTCGATGTTGACTATGGCTGTTAAGGTCCAAATAGGTCAAAACTGTACCTTAAAAAAGCTTTTAGCTTTTTCTGCACCTTCAAACAATGTGTGTGAACATATACGAGTCCTAATGAAGTTTGTGAACAGTTTTATTCCTCCTTCTTCTGTGGCACTGAGAGCTCTATGATTATCATGAACAATTCACAGTAGCCATTTGCAATGCCTGATAAAACAAAAACATAAAAAAAAACCCACAATTGAGCCTTTGTATAAGGTGAAGGCTAAGCCTGCACGGTAATTGGCTAGTTGTATGCTAAGCAAGTATGTTAACTGATTGGGTTTCAAAACTTCGTAAAGTTCTCGTAAGTAATGTGACCACGTCACAGATTTTCATTGCCTTTATCATCTACTTATTTAAAAGCAAATCACACTAAGTAATCTCCATTTTTGTGTGATCAAAAATTGCTCATGGCCTTACAAAAACTAGTATGTTTCAAGTTCAGTAACTCAAGAAAAGTTCAAGAATATTTTCCAAGTATACTTTACATTGATATTCATACTTACTACATAGTGTCAATGTATCTGAATGTGTACTATTTCATTACTAATAGGTAATAATTTGGTTCACTTTTTTAGTTTAATTTTAAATGTATTTTAAGTGTAACATTAGTAAATGTTGAGTACATCTATATCTTTCTTCAGGTTAGCAACTAGTACTATTAGTTTACTAGTTACCTTTAGCTGATTTTTGGTTTATGTGAGTACATTTTGAAGAATACTCTCAGTAAACTGATAGTTTAATAATTTTATACTGCAAGTAAGCTTGTGAGTTTTTAATATGATGTAGGATATTGGATATAATTTTAAATATAATGTCGGATTTCATTTTTGCAGTTTCGCGATGTGAGTCTTCAAGCACAGGAGTAGTGAAAACACAAATCTCATACGTATGCATGAACAGGTGACCTATTTGTTATCAGTCATTGAGAAAACAACTGTGAAATCAAAAAGTTATGCACCTGTATTGGCTTGAAGACATAATATTCCTAATGAGACCCCGCACCCCTCCTCCCTTCGGGCACGCTCTGTTGCCATACTCAGGTTACAGGGTGGCAGGTGGGGGGGCTTTTACAAACAGGCTTGCTGCTCAGAAAGGATTTAACAGACAATGATGCATTTGGGGACCCTGCTCTGTTTATTCTGGATGATGAAAAGAAACTGGGGGGAAAAGCTCTAAGTAAATGGAACACACACATGACATTTATTTTGGTCAACTACTCGGCTGCCTGTAGTTCAGAAACGTGCAGCCGGATGCCAGGCACTGTAATACTAGCATGAGAGGCCTTTGTTACAGTTCCTCAGTGAATGCGGAACAGGGGCCATAATGCTGTCAAAGTTGATCTGGGGCTTGTGTCAAGTACCATGCAAAATATCTACAATCTACTTCTGATCAAACAGTAATAAAAGGTTTAGTTATTTAGTTATTTCTCTTTGCTCTTTAAACAAGTTCACACAAATAAATTTGTACACTGATTCCTACAGGTGCAACATGAAATGTTCCTGAATACGTCAAACCACCGAAATGCTCGATTACTCTATCAGCTACGTGACCACCCAAGTAAGTTCTTGTCAAAACAATGTCTGGTATCAACAAGCAGAAGTGTTCAAAAAAAATCTCAGGAATAACTTCATTGGCTATCCATTTAAAGAATGCAATCCACAGGGTCTTCCAAGTTTTTTTACGCACCCATTCCTCAACGCATATGGATGACGTTACCTAGCAAGTATATGCTAACATGTCACTGTGCATCAACAATCAGGGCTGTGTTGAATTAGGAAGACAATGGTTGGAACAGCAGTACCATGAGCATGTATAATAATAATGCAAACAGAATGCTCTCTCAGTGATAGACTCAGTGATAGTAACTGTGTGTGTTCTTATTATGTAAGATGTAATGGGAAGAAATTTGGAGCACTTCAGGGTGGAACTCAAGCCAAACTGATCTCATTGTTCACTGTAGACTAATGTCCTAGCACAAGTATTTTAGATCAGTCCTGCATCGCTTAGCGGATGACTGTAAAATGGACGGTTAAATTTTACAGCAACAAATATAGGCCTGAAAGGCTTGTCCATCATCTAAAGTCTTATCCTATCTTGCTTCATGTATTTACACACAAAAAATGAGAAAATGTTGCCTTTGCAACCAAACGAAATAAGTACTAAAATGACTAAACCTAAAACAGAAATGAAAACTTATTATATACATATAAATGATAACAACGACAACTGCAGCTGATGCGTTATTAAGCAGTAAGTTTTTATTTCCCAAACACATGCAGGTTTCCATTAGTTTAGTACTTACGATGAAAAGATACTCACAGCTGTGTACTATTTGGATTCAATATGAGTGTCAAACAGATGTGTCTCAATAACATTTTTACATAGCTAATTGGAAAGTACACATTTATTCGTTTGCCATATGCCACATGCACATAAAAAGTTTCTAAGAAAGCAAATTATGTTCAGCTAAATTTACCACACTGGATTCCTTACATCCAGCATACTTTTAATATTCACAAATTTCTGGCAGTGGCATGTGTGGTAAGGACAGAAGTAGAGCTTGTGTCTCACCATCTAACTGTGTTTCCTCAATCTGCACAAGGTTGTCAGGACAGATTTATGCACAATGTAAAAAAAAAAAAAAAATTAAAAAATAGCTCAAAGTATTCCTGCATAGTCAAAATACAAGATAACATGTGTCTATTGAGCATAGATGGACTGCCATAATTTAGGTTTTGGGGGAGAATGGTTTCTTTTGGCTTCAGCAGCCTAGACACACAGTCGCAAAGAAACCAAGCCCCCATTTTTATTGGACTATGATGAATGGCCCTTAGAGAACAAGCCTAAGTGCCCTTGAAATATGGTGTTGATGCACACAGAAGGTTTGGTTATTTACATTCAATTTAAGGGTGTTTCGGACATAAGGCATGACACTCAGCTGGTCAGCATCAATTTAAAGACAGAGGGCAAAATGTGTGTTTGCGCATAGGAGTGAGAAAGGTAAATTCATTGTGGTTTGCTATTCTACATTTCTGAAGCATCAAAAAAAAGTTGTATCTTAATCAGTGGTTTACACTTAAATCAATGAGTATTTTGGTTCTCCTTTTGACTGTAAAGCATTCATAAGGTTGCATGTGTTAATGAATACATGTGAGTTGGTCAACTTGAATTTGTGACCACAAAAGAGGGGAATCAAATGGACTAGCCTTGCACCCACAGAAGTAATTAATCACAGTGAAGGATAATAAAAGAGATTCTTTCCCAAAATGGAGTACAGATGGCCTTTATTCTTGATATATAGCCCCCGAGTGTAACTGTGTCAATAACTAGGCGAGTTAAGCAGAGGAAAAGCACACATAACAACTTTATCATCACTGTGAAATAGTCCAAAAACAACGAAATGACAAGAGAATCTGTAAGCCTTGATGAGTTTTTAAATCACAAATTTGCTGAATAGAGAGATTCAGTTCATAACTGTAAATTGAAAGGGTCCTAGCGTAAGCTGACTCCAGAAGTGTACGTTACAGTTTAATAATGGTATCCAACCCTTGTCATGAAATTTATTAGCCCCGTCAAAAGTCCTTATCTCAAATCGATGTATGGTATTCCAGATGTTTTGAGTTTCAAAACCAGTTTTGGAAAAAATTTTTTAAAAATCCATGTTATTTTCACACGTAGTGTAGAGATGTATAAGTTACACTTTTCATACAATGCAACTTTTCAGTTTATAAGCACGTGTTGTACACATATATGTTCAGGACAGATACTGTACTTTGGCAAGATTTGAGTCCCAGGAATATAAGCAGTATCATGGCTCCAGTGTGAATAATCAGACTATATACAGACAGTTTGTACCTCTATGAATATTTTGATTCACGAAAATATTTCTCTGCCTTGACCATTAAAGATGATGTTGTATTGTTGATAATGTTGGACAAGTTCTTATGAGAGAGTAATGTTTGAGGAGGTACAACACACACACACACACACACACACACACAGAGACACACAGAGACACACAGACACACACACACACAACATATAGGATGGTGATCAACCAGTCATGATTAGTCTTAATGGCAGA
>JAFVLL020013353.1:0-12691 GCA_021397915.2 Tor tambroides | reverse complement strand
GTTTTCCCTTTTAGCCCAGGTAACACTTGTGTGGGAGAAGGATTTGTGCAGGTTACCGAGCTGACAGACTCTCTCACACGGTTCTTGAACAATTTGGAGGTGTGAAATAAGAGGCTGTGAGCAGTTCCTCTCTGACCTTAAAGCTCTGCTATCACACTGGATAACTCTACCTGTACCATCACTAACATCAGCAGCAGAACTCTATTAAAAGCATTACAAGTGTCTTTACTGGTGGTAAAAATATCCCAGGCAGCTATAGGCGTAAACACACAGGTATACAAGTCAAATATAGCATTTAAAGGAATAGTTCACCTAAAAATGGAAATTTTGTGAATGGGTGCCATCAGAATGAGAGAAAAGCTGATAAAAGCATCACAATAGTACACAACTCCAGTTCATGAATGAACGTCTTGTGAGGTGTAAAAGCTGTGTGTGTGTGTTTGTAAGAAACAAATCCATCATTGTGGCATTTGAACTTTAAACCGTCACTTCTGGCCAAAATACCAGTCCATAATCCATAATAACAATACCTACGGTGAAAAAGTCCATCCCCTGTTGTTCCCTCACATCAAAATCCACCAGTGTATTTGTTTTGAACAGTTTTGGACTGATTTTGCTACTAAATGATGCTTGATCTGTGCATATTCACTCCTGATTCAGACAAGATTACCTTTTTTTTAACTTGAGAATATTATAGTATTATAACACTATAGTATATTATTCTGTTATTATATATTATAGTATTATAGTAGGATATTATAGTAGATAGTATAGTATAATAATATTATAGAGCAGGGGTGGCGAACTCTGGTCCTGGAAAACCGCAGCCCTGCACAGTTCAGCTCCAACCCAGACCTTGATTAGCTTGTTCAGGTTGTTTGATTAGGGTT
The DNA here is from genome assembly GCA_021397915.2 of Tor tambroides. NCBI lineage: Eukaryota > Metazoa > Chordata > Actinopteri > Cypriniformes > Cyprinidae > Tor > Tor tambroides. The sequence continues at coordinate 11,801 of JAFVLL020013353.1, read as the reverse complement.
GAAGCAAAACTCTGCAGGGCTGCGGCTCTCCAGGACCGACGTTCGCCACCCCTGTTATAGAGAGAAGACTCGTATTTTAGTCAGAAGCAATGGTTTGGAGTTACAAACGTCTTAATTATGGATTTGTGCATTACAAACATGCAGCTTTTCTCTTCACGAGATCTTAAAAGGTACACTAAGTGATTTTTGCCAAACGATGTTGATATTTAAAAGCACCAAAACAAACACGCACATAGCCCAACAGGACCTCGCCCCCTATTTTATATCTCCGCCCCACATGTACGTACACAAACCTGGCATAACGACAATCGTGGAAACAAGCGAAGATGACACACAAGCATATTCAAACAAAAGCCAACTCAGATAAGTTGTGTAAAACAATGCAAAATCTATCAAAAAGAAACAACCTCGGTGTCCGATTCAAACCCTTCCTGCTCCTTGAGTTTCTCACCACTGCTGGAAAGCTGCTCTGATATTTACGTGGGTCCTACCTCTTGCCTGGTCATAACCCTTCTTTTTAATGTTTTGTTCCTCCGATATTTTCCTCTTACATCTTCCAATTCTCTCTTTGCGATCTGTTAATATCCATCTGTGCACTCAAATTGAGCGCTCTCTTCTCTATCATTACAAGACATGCCTCTTACTGTTGATTGGCTACAAGTGTGTTTTGGGACTCGGGCCGACACTGTGGTCAAAAACTTTTTTTAAAAACTGCTTAGTGCACCTTTAATTGATGGACTGGAGTCATGTGTTACTTGTGGATTATTACTAGCTGTTTGGTCTCTCATTCTGACAGCACCCATTCACTGCAGAGGATCCATTGGTGAGCAAGTGATGTAATGCTAAATTTCTCCAAATCTGTTCTTGCTGAAAAATCATTTACATCTTGGATAGCCTGTGGATGAGTTAATATTAAGCAAATTTTTAACTTTTGGTTGAACTATTCCTTCAATAAACACTTATTTTCATATGTAAAGCTCTACTGAACTTGTTTTATAATAATAATAATAATAAAATCCTTTAAAGAACAGTTCACTTACAAATGATTATTAATTATATTTTTTTGCTCACCCACGTCATTTCAAAACCTGTAAGTCTGTGGAACACAAATGGGTTTCCATATAAGGAAAGTGAATGAGGACTGGAGGATTCAAGCTCCAAAAAATAACAAATGAAATAGCTCATGCACTATATTGAAAGTCATATGAAAGTGAGAAAAACCTTACATTTTAATTGTTATTATCAGAAAACCTCTGCCGTCCCCATTCACTTTGATTGTATGGAAAAGATCAGCAAGGATATCCTGCTAAACTTTTCCCATTGTGTTTGGAACAACATAATGGTGAATAAATCATGACAAGACTTTCATTTTGGGTTAACTGTTCTTTTATATGCAAAAACAAGGGTTACTGATCTCATATGTTACGTCTGTAAAGAGGACTCCTACTGGAACTTATTTTACTTTTTATTGTTCTCATCAACTTCTCTGAACTGTGTCACTGAACACTCACATACTGAACTGCGTGAAAACATTCTAGCGTCAACCTCATTGCTCGTTCCAAACTCTTAAAGTGACCAGCGCTCTTTATCTCTTATTGATGTAACAAACACATTACTAATTAAACACCAGATTATAAGTCTAACTAAACATGCAACATCATACTCATCATCCAATATCATTGGTCAGCTGCCACCAGAATGAATGTCCACACCGAGTGTGTGATCTAAAGTACTGAGATAAGACAGCAAGACTGCAGGCACTCTTCAAAGCACATCAGTGATTAGCATATTTCATCAAAATTTTATAATCTGAAACTTAGGTTGAGTGTATAAGAAGAAAGAACCACACTGCAAATATTTACAGTAAAAATGCAGTAATGTTGTTACCGACATTACAGTATGGCATTTTGCTGACTCTATTTTTTAAATGGTATTGAGCTATTAAACTATGTTGTTAATGGGAAAATCTGCTGATAATAATAGTACAATTGAGGTTTATCAGAAATGTCCTTTAATAACAGTAGTGTTATGCAACTCAACACCATCTGTGTAAATTAATGCAGCATTCATAAGCTAAACATAAAATATAACATAAGACACTTCGATGTACAAAGACTAATAAAAATAAGAAGAAACATAATTTAAGTAAAATCTAAATAAATATGATGATTCAGGCATGGACTTATGGGAATACTTTTTATCTCTGAAAAAGAAAACTGCCTTTTACTGTAAAAATTGTACCATATACGTTAAAGTATCTTAGACTTCATTGGTTAACAGGTTTTAGTGTAGCATTTCTATTTTTTAAAAAGTAAAAATATTTATTTTGTTTTACATGTTGTAGCTTACAAACTGAGAAGGACTGTGGTATTTTTAGAGCATAAATATTTAGACATACTTCTGTGTGTACATGGTGTTGTTTGCACCGTATGCCCACGTTTTTTTCTCTCTTGCTCAGTGCTTTTTCTGTGGGCTGACTGTTTGATGTGGACTGATGGCTTCAGGAGTTTATGAATGAATATTTAAAGGGCCTTGGCGAGCTTGAACTGCTAACAAAATGGGGCCTCTGTACTGCTTAAAAGACAGTCAGTCATTTAATATATAAGCCCCTCATCAGAAGTCATCTGAATGCTGGCTGTTCTTCAATACACTGAGAATGAAAAGTGTAGTCCAAAGTAGTATCTGAACTTTCTTTAATTTAAATAGCTATGATGAATCCAAGTGTGTGTGTGTGTGTGTGTGTGTGTGAGAGAGTGGAAAAAGAAAATTGCTTTCAATACCTGGGACATTAATGGAATGAGAAGAATCTCTTTATTCTAAGGTGAAGTGGATTTCACGGTGAATCATTTCATCACACTGTTACATAAACAGACATCTGTGGAACAACGTGCACATCAGAATCTTCTCACTCTCTCACTCAAAATCCTCTCAGTGATAAATTTTTTGCACTGAATGCAGAATTTGTCCACTCATTTGCAAAATTGCGGTAACTTTCAGACACTAATGTTCAATCTAGAAGTATATTTAGGCTCTCGTTAGTCTTGGACTTAGATGACCCACTGACTAGGATTGGGAACCAAGAACTGGTTCTTATTCAGAACCGAACCCCTGCTAATTTATGTACTCACATATTTCTGACAATGCAGCATACTAAAATACAGTTTTCTGCACTAGTATTCAGCAATACTGGATTGAATGTATAGTGTAAAACAGTGCTATATGTACTGTATATTGGAATTCCCAAATGACTCTGAATCACCGCATACAGATGGACGCATACAGTGGTCAGAAATTCAGCGGGAGCGGGATTAAGAAAACAGCCAAATCCCCGACATTTTTGGCAATTAAGAAATCCTGGCCGGATGCATTTTTGTATGTCCAAAAAGACGACATGTCGGGGGAAAAGAGGACATATGGTCACCCTACCGAATGTGAAATACCCTGACATCTACAATGATTTGTGTCCTTAAACGCTCATTTTTTGGAGTCAACAACTTATAAAAACGTAGTTCTGTTTTTTTTTTTTTAGCTTGTTTGCTGTGCTCCTTGTCATACAGCAGCTTTTAGGCATTGTTCTGTCAGATATGACAAGGAGGCATCTTCCCGCAATACAAAGTCAATGGAGAGTGTTGGATTGTTTTCCCCATGGTGTGGGTGTGGCCTAAATGTGCTCTGTCTCTATTGATAGTTTTCACGTGATGTCACACCCTTATAGGAACGCCCACCTGGAGGGCAAAACGAAACTTTGCTCCACTGACCGCCAGTTATTTTTACACAGTTTGCATTAAGTAGTAATGTAGTAAAATGCAGATATTAAAAGGCGAAATTCAGTAAACACCTTATTGATTATATATATTTTGTACAGGCAAGCAGATGAAGCCAGAATATAAACACAATGTGCAAAGTTTCACATTAAATGGTTTCCCATGGAAAACCATTATAAGGAAAACACTGAACCATTAAGCGGATTGCGTTCATATTCCGGCCTCATCTGTTTGCCTATGTAAATTATGTGTCATTATGGTGATTGCTGAATTTGATCTTTTAATATTACTGTTTTAAATATATTAAGGCACTTTAAGCGTTGAAATATTGCAGCGGGTGCTTAATATGGATTGCAAATGGCCAAAACTTGCATTTTGTTCACATACCTTTGTTTTATTCTTTTGAGAGGTGATCTAAATATTAGAAACAGATAGAAAATTGGCTGGCTTGTGCTGCAGTTCTGTGGATGTTTTGCCCTCCAGGTCTTCGAGCCAGTCACGTGACTGAAAGCTATGAGTTGACTAATTGAGCCTTAGCAAAGACCAGCCCCCCTAAGTTAGTGTTGCTATGCCTGACAAGCCATGCCCCTCTCACACCACACATCATGTTCTCACACAGTGAAAAATACATCGCAGAGCAAAGAGGAAACAGACAATGCGCCAACAGATAAGACAGAGCAGGTTATAGTATGAAACAAAGTCTCAGCTTTCAAATTTTGTAATTTTTTTTTTTAGAAATTCAAACAATCAATATCGTTTTGTGGCTCTTGAATGTGTCGTGATCACTGTAGCACCTCAGATCAAGCGGCACATGAACCGATCATCTCTTCCTCTTTATGATTTAAAGCGTGAAATAAACATGAATGAACATCAGAAGGTATCGTGTTTCAGCCATGAAAAGACATCAATACACACCATTTTTCAAGTCAACTGACTTAATGTACTCTCCTGTCTGGTTTGTTTGTCAGACAAAATATCAGATTCATGATTGGTCAGCTCGCCTGTCAATCAAACTCCCAGCGAAGGTCTATTTTGTGACCAGTGTTGTCTGATTCCTGAGTTAATGACTCGTATGAGATGGTTCTTTTTAGTCAATCAAAAACATACAACTTACAACTTATATGGTATTATTTTTTGGAGGGCTGATTCACCCAAAGAAAATTCATAACGTACTCACTGTCATGCCATTCCAAACCAGTTTTTCTTTCTCCTGCAGAATACAAAGGAAGATATTTTTCAGAATGGGGTCCAAACAACATTGACTTGCATTTTATGGACGAAAAACTCAGACATTCTACACAAACATTCTTCACGATTTCTTTTGTGAGGGTGAGTAAAAAAGATAATTGTCATTTTTGGGTGAGCTATCCCTTTAAAGATTAATATACTTAGTTACTGACTAGTCAAGAATAACATAATCACCGTATTTGCCAAAGTTTTACATGTTAGTAGTATGAAATCTATGAAAAAAAAATGGATTTGAAGTACTTAGTTGCACGTTAACTAGATATCCACAAAGAGTATTATGCCAGTCAAAGTCAAACTATTTCTTCCTGTCTAAGTAGGCAGTTCTTGGCCTATGCAGAAATAACTTCCTGTTCCTGCTCTGTAACTTCTTGTTCAGACTCTTGTGTTCACATCATGTCCCATGAACAAATATTTTGAAGAAAAGATCAGAGATATATTGTGCCTGCCTCCAGCTGTGTGAATAGAGGAATATTGGATGCCCCGGCGCAGTTTTCTCAAAAAAGTGGAGAGACACTTTATTAGTTCTGAAATGAGAAATGTCCCTTTGTGAGACCCAGTTCATTCTTGTTTATGAAATATCCTCTCCATCTCTCACCTTGATTTTGCTGGAACAATGAAAGTGATAACAAGCCACTTTTATCGGAACATTGTGTGAAAGAGGGGTCATTCATTTTTAAACAACATCCTGCATTTCTTTCCACACTAATCGCACTATTAAACAACAATATACTGTTTTATTGTTCAAATCAGTCACGTCACGTCTGTGTGTGTTGGATTTTTTTTTTTTTTTTAGAGGGAATGCCCTTCTCGCCAACAGAGCCTCAGGTAATTTTTACGAGAAACAGCTTTCGGATTCATTTGAGTCTGGGAATGTGAGTCTCTGTAGTTGTTCCAGCATTGTGACATTTCATGGAAAGGGGAGGTTGCTGTCAGAATTTTTTGTTAATCCATGAGGAATGTAATCAATTAAAAATTAATTTTCTTTCTTTACTCACCCCCCCCCCCCATAATATTTATCTCAACATAGCTATTTTCCCAACCAGACACTTTTTCCCCCACAAAAATAGCCTCAGCTGACTTTTCATAACCAAGGCCTGAGGCATGATAGAAAAAGAGAGGAAATAAGCTGTCACATGTGTCCTATTAAAAATATGCCTGCACTGTATCTGTAAGTCCTGTAGCAGATAATATACGACTTAATACTGTATATATAAAATAAAAATACTTTTAATAATAAAAGTAGCCGCTTACTATCCTCATAAAAATATATATATCCTTTTATTAAAAACAATATTTTGTTCCCCTGCTGTAGTATTCAGTAAAATACCAGCATATTCCAAACCTTTTTTTTTTTTTGGCCAAATCATGTTGAATTTTCCAGCGCCACATTACAATGGTCTCAATATGTTTCCATCATCTGTCACAGTGTAATGAATTTGACCATGCATTTCCTCTGGGTATTGTTTTGCAGACCATTTGTGTGTTTTGGGAGCATGTTGTTCCATTTTACACACTAGGTATTTAAAATCTGTGATGGGCTACTGATGAAAAATTGCACCTGAAATATGTACTAAATCCTCCAGGCTTAAAGGGAAGGTTAAAGACTATATTGTGGCTGTTGTTTATAGCAGCAAAACTGCAGTTGTGTAAGCAATCATCTCTGTAAGATCTGCATACTGTACATTGATTAAGAATTGAATCAAGCAGAGAGACAGCGGTGCCAGAGTCTACATCTGGGAAAAATACTTTCACAATTATAGCCTGAAGTTGAGCATGCTAGGATGTTTTAATCAAAAACCACATATGGTCAGTCATCCAATCAGAGATGACAGCAGGATAATAATAACAACATTACTAAAGAGTTGATAAATAAAGTAAAATCATAAAGCACCAGCTCATTTTCCAGCCATGGACTGTAAATGCTATTGAAATGAAAAATGACTAACCTATTGGGTAAAGTTAGTATTATGGATACTGAAACATATTAAAATGATGTTAAAACAAGAAGCTGTGTCTCAAAATTCATGTCATTAATTTGACCTCTAAAAAAAAAATAATAATAAAAAAAGTAATAATAAAACAATAAATTAAAAAAAATAAACTTCATAAGAGATTTCAGTAAACAAATAGTTGGTTGATGACTGTATGATTTATTTTTCATGTTTCTGCATTTATTTGAAAAAAAAAAATTAGCAACATTATAAAATATTATTACAATTTAAAATTATTTTCTACTTCTGTTTTTTTTAGTGCTAAAAACATTTCTTATCAAAGTTGAAAACAGTTGTGCTTTTCAATATTTTTGTGGAAACCAAGATAATTTTTTTCAGTATTCTTTGATGAATAGAAAGTTGAAAAGAACAGCATATTTGAAATATAATTGAATGTAAGTCCTTACTGTCTCTTTTGATTAAAAAGATTGTTTAATGCATCCTTCTTACAGACCCCAAACTTTTTTTTACAGTAGTGTATATGTATTTATGAAGAACCAGAAATAATTTATGAGAAGTTAATACTTTAATCAAAGTGACAGATATTGTATTCTAACTATGCTTTACATGAGAACTGAAGTCAACCACGATCAATCCAAAAAGCGAAAAACAGACTCAGACAGGATTTAGAGGACCACATTAGCATTAATGACCCATGGCACATGTGGCAAGGTATAGTGGTCCTCACAGACTACAAACAGAAGAACATGTGCGCATCCTCCCATGATTCCTCTCTGCCTAACGAGCTCAACACATTTTATGCTCTGTTTGAATGCAGCAGCACAGAACCAAGCAACAGAGCTGCAACCTCCAAGGTCGCCATGTGCTCTCGCTGTGTGCAGATGAGGTGAGGAGATCGCTGTTAAAAGTCAACACAGTCGGATAAGGCAAATCCAGACGGATATTAATGCGCAGTATTTGTTATTATATTATTTTAATCCATTATCATAATCATAAACACAAATTAGTTTTATAATAGCCAAATAGTTTTACCATTTACTGCAATTTATTGACTTATAGTGGCTAATAAATCTAAAGTCTTGCTAAAACATAGAAAATATACTTGTACTTGTAATATACTTGTACTTGTAATATTCCCACCATTCCAGGCACATCACACTTCTACCAATTTGCCTACTGGACCAACAGATCTACAGGTGATGCTGTTTTTAATACACACAGTCCTGTCCCATTTGGAAAAAATATACCCATATGCAGGAATTCTATAATACCATTCTTTCAGAAAAAGATAAAGACCACTGGGCTAGGTTACTGCCATACCCTTATCAGCATCAACATGAAAAGGATCAGTATCTTCAAAATTATTTGCATTCATCTCACAGAGAACCCCTTGTGTGATTTAAAAAAGTACATCAGCTCGTATTCTTCTTTAGATGATTGAAGGGAGCTATGACATTTCCTCAGATCCTTATTAATTTTTACAGACTCCCTACTGGAGGCATACTGACAGGTTGCATCACAGCGTGGTATGGTAACTGACCGCAAAGCCCTACAGCGGGTGGTGAAAACTGACTAGTTACTAACTGAGATTGCGGTCTCATCTGATTAAGAAATGTATGATAGAAGCATCATCAAAGACCACCCACACACCCCAGCAACAGACCTTTAACATCTGGAAGACGGTATTGAAAACTTCTACTACTACATTCCTCATCAAACCATAAAACTCTCTACCTTTCTCACCAGTGTTGTGAACCATTGCAGTGCCTATCAAAACATACAAGGTCACAGAAATGTATTTCAAAACCATTGAAAACCCTTAACCAAACCTTTCATTTAATTAATTTACTACATAGAACCCTAAATAAAAAATGCTATCCTCTAATACTTTTTAAAGCACTGAAATGTAACATACATTACATTACACTTGACAAAAAATGACAATTTTTTTTTTAATTCATTATTTTTGGTGCACACAGAATTTTTACATTGTGAATGCTGAAATTGAAATACATCCCCTAGCAATATTTTGCTAAATATAAATATAAATATATTTAATTAAAATAATAATAATAATAATAATTATTATTATTATTTCCATTTTTATATTTTTATTATATAAAATGCATGATTATTTTTAAATAATAATAATAATAATTCCATATTTATATAAATTTATAGAATTATTTTTTCATTTTATAAGTGTTAATAATAATAATGATAATAATAATAATACTTTATTAACACATTATATACTACTAATTATTATTATTATTATTATTAATGTGGTTCAGTGCTCAGAATTAAAACTGTCACAAAGAGAAAACTGAATTTCTGTGTTAAGGCAGAAGAGATTTGGTAACATGTCTGAGTCTGCAAGGCACTTTATTATCTACTATCTTTATTATCTTTGTTATTTTACACACATCTTCCTGTCTGTTTTATCTCTTTCCCAGCACAATTTGACTTTCTTTGTTCTATTTAGCATGCCAGATAAGCAGTATTTCATGACTGTATTTTCATAGACATGACAACAAACTTGAACTTGGAGGTGGTTTATAACGGCATAATTGTAGGGCTAAAATGAGGACTCTAACCACCAAACTGGACAGCTCTCTGGTTCTTGAAAAGCACTACAAGCTGTAGTGGCTTTGCCAAACATGTGACGGAAAACGTTACAGCAGACAACAATTTTAGAGATGGCTCAGACAAGACATGATGTCATTTACAGTCTGTGTGTATTTGTAGACTTGCTATAATACATTTCAAATTCAGTAGTAAAATACTAGAATATTGCAAACACTAGATAAAATGATGGCCAGCTTATAAGGAAAGCCAATGAACTCCTGATGGTAGCTTTAGCTCTAAAGCCAGACAGCATTTGAAACATTTCAGGAATCTTAAATATCAAACATTTTTGTGCTGGTGCATTATAAACCCACTTAGGCCTTTTAAAGGATGAGCAACTGGGTGGCCTCTATAATAATTTTTCTGAAACAGACCCCTGTTGTGCTTTTTGTGATTTGGATGAACTGGATGGTGAGTTAGCAGCAAGTTAATTGGCCTATTACACTCACCTACTGCCAGTTAATCAGCCACGCTGGGCTTGAGATTTGCTCAGAGAATCACTGCACCACAGGACACGGGTGGCCAGCTGCCTTTCTCACCAAAAACTGAAATAAACAAGTTGTTTAGAGGTAAACACACTTAATTTGGAGAAATGGAATATATTCTTGGAATGTTGGCCTGATAGTTTCATGCTTTCATGTTTAGCACTTTAGCACAATGGTTCTCAAACTTTGTCAGATGGTGGATCACTTCAGAAGTTAAACAAAATTATAGATCCCCAAACTCATCCTGCTTTTTGATAATGAACACAAATGAACAAACTATTCACTTGCTAAGTTGATCCAAATATAGTCGTGCAACGATGCATATCTGTCAGTTATGATTTTAAGTAACTATTACGTCCATAAATTGAATGTTAATTAAAAGGTAAAACTAATTAAAGTATCACTTCTAACTAATTAAGATTATGTTGATGGAGGACTACTTTTGCTAATTTGAACTTTAAAATGCATGCATTCATGTCAATATAATGCCTGCAGGTGCTTTTTGTTCCATAAAAATAACTAAAATATTTTAATTGTCATTACTTAAAGGTGTGATGATAAAATGGCGATGCATATATGGAGGCATATAATTAAAACACAACAAAAGCGTTGTCACCTCTGTGTGGTGTATAAATAAATTGTGTTGGCATAGTGAGACCTTACTTTCCAACAAAGCTGCCAGAGTCAGAACATTTCCTTTGCGCAGTTTGATACAGAAAACAGGAAATCATTGCATACCTTGGTCCATTAGTTGCCCTCAGAGAAGCCAATGAGGTCCATAAAAGCTACACATGCACACACATACACACAGTGTCGAGGGAGCTGTGAGGGAGGTGTGATTTTGCTAAGACAGCCAGTGAAATGCAGCTATGTGAGAAAACACCTCTTCGAGCAAACAGAGGTGCACAAGGAGGTCGCTTGTTCTGGGCCCACACACCTCCATCTCCTAGAGAACAGAGAGAAAGAGAAGACCAAAGTGTTTTCAGATAGGAAGCGCTTAAACAAGAAATCTGTTTTACCTGAGAAAAAGAATAAAAAAGATTACTGAAAAGGGCATAAGTAACAGTATTTGAAATGTAGCTTAGCAATCAAGACGCAACTCTCTTTAATTCACATACTCTGGGACTAAAACTACTATTAAGTGTGCACTAGGAGATGAAAACTCATTAAGATAAAACAAGAAGCCGGAACTCAAAAATGAAAAACCTCAGTATTGTAGTGTGTACTTAGCTTTACATTTCTGTAATTAAAAATAGCTTTAAACAATGAACACAAATACCTTGTTCTGTTATCTCAACTTCCAAAAAAACTTATTTTTTAAAATCATATATAATACATACATAAAATCTATTTTATATTTCTTATATTCATGACTGTTAAAAAGTTTGGGGCCAGTAAGATTTTATTTTATTTTATTTTTTTAAGCTTAATGTTCACCAAGCCTGCATTTATGTGATCAAAAATACAGTAAAAACTGTAATATTGTGAAATATTATAACATTTTTGGTATATTTAATTATTAAACATTATAACATTATTAGCATACACACACTATACATATATATACTGTATACAACCCGAATTCCGGAAATGTTGGGACGTTTTTTTTAAATTTGAATAAAATGAAAACTAAAAAAAATTTCAAATCACATGAGCCAATATTTTTTTCACAATAGAACATAGATAACATAACATAAATGTTTAAACTGAGAAATTTTACAATT